>JAQFZX010000917.1:0-40919 GCA_034682405.1 Hydroisotoma schaefferi | reverse complement strand
CGGACGGTTTAGCTTTTACTGGGGTTACTGACACGGGAACGGACGGTTTAGCTTTTACGGGGGCTACCGACGCAGGAGCGGACGGTTTAGGTTTTACTGGGGCTACCGACGCAGGAGCGGACGGTTTAGCTTTTACTGGGGCAACTGACACGGGAACGGACGGTTTAGCTTTTACGGGGGCTACCGACGCAGGAACCGACGGTTTAGCTTTTAGTGGGGCTACTGACACAGGAACCGACGGTTTAGCTTTTACTAGGGCTACTGACACAGGAACCGAAGGTTTAGCTTTTACTGGGGCTACTGACACAGGAACCGACGGTTTAGCTTTTACTGGGGTTACTGACATAGGAGCGGACGGTTTAGCTTTTACTGGGGCTACTGACACAGGAACCGACGGTTTAGGTTTTACTGGGGCTACCGACGCAGGAACGGACGGTTTAGCTTTTACTGGGGTTACTGACACGGGAACGGACGGTTTAGCTTTTACGGGGGCTACCGACGCAGGAACGGACGGTTTAGCTTTTACTGGGGCTACTGACACGGGAACGGACGGTTTAGCTTTTACTGGGGCTACCGACGCAGGAACGGACGGTTTAGCTTTTACTGGGGCTACCGACGCAGGAACCGATGGTGGAACTGGAATAGTTGAGTTTGATTTTTGAGAAGCAATCAGTTCCATGAGAACTGGAGGTAATACAAGGCCAGGTGTGGATTGTAATTGGTGGTGGACAAGTTTTAGTAAATCCTTAGAGTTTACGCTTAACGTTTCTGGCTTAATGTCTTCTGCTATGACCCCTGGCGACTCTGGCTTGATGTTTTCTGCTATGACCCCTGGCGACTCTGGCTTGATGTTTTCTGCTATGACCCCTGGCGACTCTGGCTTGATGTCTTCTGCTATGACCCCTGGCGACTCTGGCTTGATGTCTTCTACTATGACCCCTGGCGACTCTGGCTTGATGTTTTCTGCTATGACCGCTGGCGACTCTGGCTTGATGTCTTCTGCTATGACCCCTGGCGACTCTGGCTTGATGTCTTCTGCTATGACCCCTAGCGACTCTGGCTTGATGTCTTCTGCTATGACCCCTAGCGACTCTGGCTTGATGTCTTCTGCTATGACCCCTGGCGACTCTGGCTTGATGTCTTCTGCTATGACCCCTGGAGACTCTGGCTTGAGGTTTTCTGCTATGGCCACTGGAGACGGTGACGAAGGTTTAAGAGGTTTATTAAGGGACATGGTAACTTTGCCAGGTGAAGCGTTGGGTCGGTTAAAGGAATTAAATTGTTGTATATTAGGTCTGCCAGATTGATGTCCGATTGGGGGATTGTCCCCGTGTGATAATTCGAGGTCCTCTTCGCTGCTGTCGAATTGTTGTGGGATGACCACTTTATCAACCGTTGTTGAAACTTCTGGGATGTTCAGGTCTTCAAATTCTTCAGAAGTGTCATCCAGGTACTCCTGAACGGGCTTTAGGACTCCTGGTTGCGAAGGTTTTAGAGGTTTACTAAGGGGCATGGTAAGTTTACCAGGTGAAGAGTTGGGTCGGTTAGAGGGGCGTTGGATATTAGGTCTTTCATATTGACCTTGGGATAATTCTGGTTCCTTTTGACCATCTCCATCTTTTTCGCCGTCGAGAGGTTGAGCTACAATAAAGTCTATTTCTAATCCTGAAGATTCTTGAACCCCAGGGTTGTTCATCTCCTGAGGTTTCCCTGAAGTTGGACCCAGGGGTCTATTAATAGGCTTCATATTAAGAGGATCTGTATGGCCTGAGATAGAGTTTAGTTTTGCTGAAACCAATCCATAAAACTTATCTCCCTTTTGTAAAGGCAAGGGTCTAAAGATTGTATCTAATGCAGATTCCTCAGAATTAGACAGTAAATCTAACGAAGATTGGGGTGTTTTTTCTTCGAAGTCTTCGCTATCTTCTGGAGTCCAAGTGCCCATAAAGACTGGGAATATAGGCTCAATAACCGTAGATGTAGTTGTGGGTATCGGGGCATGGGATTGTTGGTCCGTTCCAGTTTCTTCTACAGCATAATGCTCTTCAATTTTAAGCGTGGGTGGCAGAGGAATTAAAAGCTCATTAGGTTTCGATATACCTGCTGCAGTTTCAGGATTTAATTCCACGGATGATAGTGGATTAGATTCTTGAGCGATCATAAACGCCAATATTTCCTCGGAGTCCTGAGTGATCATGGGTACGAATGCTGGGGGTTCTTCAACAGCAGGAAGCATATTTTCAGGAGGTATTTCCTTGGACTTTGGTTGATAAATATGACCGGACTCCATACCTTTGACTGAAATATGTTTAAAATTTAAATACAGTTTCAGCATCATCAAAGCCTACTACAAATCAATACAACCATTTACCTCCTAATTTGACGGCTTTTGTCTCTACTGCTGCATTTTCAACCAAGGGGGCTAGTAGCTGATTTAAAATAGTTGTCGCTTGGGGGTCCAGTTCTTCAGCTTCATCTTGGGGCTTGGAACTATGCAGTGACAGTTCAATAACGGCATCCTTTCCGGACATGGAAGATTGATAGCTTTGAGTTTGATAAGAACTGTGTGAAATGATTGGAATCTCCGATTCCGAGGACTTTCCATCCGAATTCGCATTGCTATTAGGCTTCTTCCCCGTTGAAGTAGAAACTGGTTTCTTATTTGGTTTCATGTGAGGATTATTATGCATCATCGAAAGCCCTGTAGTAGGCGCTTTGGCTGGTAGCAATGCATTATTACCCGGTTTTGGAATGGAGTTTGTCAATTTGGATCTACTTTCCGGAGACGCAGCCTTCACATCAGTTTTGTATTTGGTAATGGCGTCTTCTGCGGAATCCACGTCAAAGTATTTCAAGTTAATGAATGGAATAAGTGATCTTTCTTCAATATTATTTTCATGTGGAAGGACGTCTGAGTCTGATCTTTGCTTGATAACCTCATCCTTCGGGTTGGTTGAGGCTGCGGATGCAACTGAATTATCTTCTTTCGCTGAATTTTTGGATTCCAAGCCTGAGCTTAGGGGATGAGCTGAAATTGATTGAAGTTGGGACAGGATGGTTAAAAGTAGAAGGAATCTACTTAAAAGGCTGAGATACTTTGGTTTCTCCATTTCCAACTAACTTATCGTGGGTTTCGAGACTTTAAGAAAGTAAGCGAAGACGTCGCCTGTCGTTCCAACGTCAAGGACTATGGGGAACTGAAGTTAAAAGTTTTAGCAGGTCAGGTAGAACCGGATGCGAAGGAGCTGAGGGTGTTTAAAAATAGGATTTAAACGGTTCTTTTTTAATGAAAATCATCAACGGTATGCTTGCTCTTGTTCGTGATTTAAAATCAACTCTTAAAGTTCAATGTTAGATGCATAATACTGGTTACCGTTACGTGGGTTCACCATACATTCCCTGTCTTTGATGGTTTGATTGCACCTTTCCAGAAACCTTATACCTGGAATTACCGTAAGCGGATAAAAATAGTTTTAACATAATAGAATAAGCAGTACCTTTCTTGTGACATACAAATGACATTAAAACTGAGGATTATTCCATTGTATGGAAGATTCCGTTACAAAGTCCGTGAACCGTTAGACGATTAGATTGTCTTTACTGGGCAAAGCCGTTGCATGCATGGTAGAAGAATGAATTACCTTTTACTGCAAGAATGCTGAAGAATGTATATGTTTATTAAGTCAATGACCATTTGACCATCATTTTATTATTATCAATCCAGTTTCCAGTTGCAAATAAATTATATGCTTAACCTATTTCTTCACTAAAATTAAATTCTAAGGATGCTTTACCTAATGCTAAACATACTTTCGGAAGTAAATGCAGAGCAGAAGAGTCGAAAACTAACAATTTTACAGTTGGACGAATATAACTTTTAGTCTTTCAATATCAGTTCATTAATAGGGAATTGCTAGAGATTTCGATGTGGTCAAAATTTTTGCACGCAGATGTTTAAAGTTGTTTAGCATAGCAATCATTATATAGGAATAATTAGTTATAAAAATATATTATTAACGGGAACATGTAGCAGCATGCAGCACTATTAGTATTATTATTAGCTACTACTGGTATTCTAGTAATAATACAATACAGCAATGTAGGAGGTTAACAGTTTTAGCAACCACGTATTTCAAATTGTAAGATTTTAGTCCATCGGCCAAGATTCAAAACAACAGTTTGTGCCTAATTAATAATTGAGCGCATAATATTCACTGTTTTGAGCACCTAAAGCTAAAGCTAAAATATGAATACTTGAGTACAAAAAGAGCATAGAAAAATATTTTGGCATTTTTTGCTCCTCAGACTCATCAGAATTACCCAGCATGCATGACATTGACCGCGTGCATGGTTTTTACACGTAGACCTTATACAAACCTCTTGTTTACTAGAACTCTTTACGTTTAAAGTCTGACCTTTTCTTCCATGACCCTCCTGCACCTTTATTAGTAGTTTTCTGACGACGGTTATAAACTACCTCTTTATCCTGACCTTGACCTCGAGCTCGTCCTGTAAAAAATGGACGGCTTAGAACAAATCTTAATTTGCTGACATTAGAAATTAATAAACCGGACTCTTACCAACAACATCATGGGTTTGCTGAGGTTGTGATGGCTGCTGCTCGTGACTTTGACCATGGCTCCTATTATTTTTGCTGAGCATGTCTTGTCTTCTTCTCTCAAATCTAGCCCTTACGATAGCAGGATCCTCGCAGAAGGCATTTAAATCCTTTCGTTGGTTGGTGTCATCTCCTTCCTCTTCTTCATCTTCTGGTGATCCTTTTCTACCTTGTAACTCCACTTTGCGCCGATTTAGGGGATTGAATAGAACATTATCCGGCTCCGTCATTCCAGCTCCCAGGTCGTCGTACGTGTCATCGTATCTGAGAAAATACACTGTTAAAATGACAACTACGAAATTTATTAATCTAACGTAGTGGAATCAGTAAACTGTATAACATACTCATCATCATATTCAATCGATTCATTGAATGCTGGCAATAAACTTTCGTCTATGTATGTATTCCTAAGATTTTCCACCATTTCCTGTGAACTCTTGCCTTTAGCTTTAAATCCGCTTTCTCCTGCACTGATTGCTGCATTTGCCAAATTTTGAAGAACTTGTTTTTTAATTGAATCTTTATCTGAATCCAAGAATTGAGCCTGTGACTGACCAGTGAGCCCGTGACTTCTATTGATGGAAAATAATCAGATGCATTATCTTTCTACTTAGGTGATTTTTTACGAACTTTGGAACAGAAAAAAGTGCATGTGAATTTAACCTTTTCCCAGCAAAAAATTTTTCTTTTTCATATTCTGAACTATCATTAGTGGTATCGAAATGCACGGGTAGTTTGTCTTGAATAGGGTCTTCTACTTCAGCATGAATAGCTAAGGATGACTGGGACCGGACATACTCTTCGCTCTTGTATTTTTCAAGCCGGGCTGGAACGCTACCTTCCAAAAGAGCATTGATTGTTGTTTCAGTACTGTATCCGTAGTGCTTAAGGACAGCCTGTAAATAAATATTAATGAAAAATGTATTTTATTGCTTTTGAAATCGCTTACTTAAAATCTAAGATTATGTCCCACTAATTGTGACATGAAAAAACTATATATACCTCAATATAAGAATTCGGGAGGTCGGGAAGTAAATCTTTAACTTGTGTAATTAAAGAATCCAGTTCAATTCCCGTTATTTCTAAGCTGCATGCACCCAGGAGTTGTCTATCGAAATGTGGGTCATACATCGGATCCACGACAATTTTTTCAACAGAGTATTCTTCCCCGCATGCATGAAAGCAGGCAGATATAGCATTGGCCATGTAATCAATCCTCGTCTCGTCACTAAAGTTAGACGAGAACTTGCTTATTGTGTTAATAGAATCATAAAATATACCTTTGAAAACACTTTTCATTTCAAACTTACACAAAGATTCCTCTACTAAGAAGAGATTGCATATCAGTACGAAAAGGAAACGCTTTCTCATGATCATGAATAAATACTTTCTCGTCCAAGCAGTTTGCAAAGTAATGGAAAAACTCGTCCAGTCTTTTGTCGTTAGCAGATTCTACACTCAGAATGGTAGGATTTGCAAGTACTGATCGGAACAAACGTAGCATAGCTGCTCGAAACAAATTTACGCGTTCTTCTAGAGTCCTAATATGAGCGACAACTTTTCCCCACCTTCTTGTATTTACTTCGTAAGCTGAGGCTAGGCTGCATCGGACAGAAAAGTAAATCGTCAACATAATTCTACATAATATTGTATTGAGAAGCTTCACTTTGGATTGAAGTATAAATTAATGGACTAACGAACCTCGTTACAAATGTGGGATGATGTAGAAACGAAACAGCTAATCGAGGATAAGCTTTAAGGAGTTTATACCCCGAGTAAGCTGCGTCCAGACCGAAAAACAATAAATCTTCAAACGTCTCTTCATTCCACTCATGTGATTTTAAATTTTCTTCTATTAAGCATTCTAATTGATTGGGTAATTCTTCAAACTTTTCGATCAAGATTGATATCGACCCTTTCATTTCTTCTACTATTCGAGGTTGATTCTTGATAACATTTTCTATCATTTTCTGAAACAAAGGATTACTTTTGCTTTCAAACAAAGTAGCAAGATTTAAGATGGTTGGTACTCCGATCAGTTGGTGATCCTGGAGCAATGACGCCCAATAAGACACAGAAATATGGTCCTCCTATTTAAAAAATCAACATCAAATTTAAAAAACGGGATAACCACCATACGCAGAAGTCAGAACATGGGATTTACCTTGCTCTCTTTGTAAGTAGCAAGACGCAAATAGATGCGAAACACCAAAGAATATATTGTCTGATACTTTGGCCAAATAACTTCATGACTTTGATAAAATGAATAATTCGCTTCGTAGAATCTGGGCGCTCGGATCAGAAATGAATTCAAGACAATCTGGGAAATCGCCGGACAGTAAACAACTGAAGACCAGAACTGATAATGGGGTAGTTGAAGGAGCCACTTTAAATCTTCTATAAAGATGTCCATGTATTGACTCCATGTGACTAAATTAATATCTTGATCTTCTGAAGCTTCGACATCCGGTAAATAGAATTCTATCCACTTCGTGATTACCGGAGGAGCCCATCGTTTACTCTATAATTACAAAAATAACATAACAATAGTTAATAACAGCTTTTTTAAACTATTATAAATAATAATTGTAAGGGTAAATATAGCTTGGAGATATGCTTACCAGCGCCGGTACTTTACTAATGATCCCATTCTCAGTTTTACAATCCACCATTCGGGTTTCTACCGGTGGAAACTCCTCATTTGTACTAGGAATACCTTTTATTCCTTGATTTCCACTCGTTTTAGAGTTTTTACCCCCTTGACGCGACACCGTTGACATCCTTGACCTCAAAGAAGACTTTCTTAATTCAAAATACCTGTCAAAAACCGTAACAAAACATGAAATTAAATTAAATCCAATATCTTCTAAATAAACATCAATACCAGCCGGCGCCGACCGACTCTCAGCCGTTTAAACTGTACAAGATAAAGGTATATTTAGTAATTACCTTTGACCCTGACCTTGACCTCGATCTGACCTTTTATAATGTTTAGAAACTGTTTAGAAAAACTAGGCAGATTATAGTTGAATTTTTGTTGTCCAACTTTTATTATTTTGTCTTCCGTTTCCGTTGCAAATTAGGTCTCAAAATGTATTAAAATTAGCAGGTTTTTGTTTAAAAATGAACGTTAAAAAGGAGTAACAAGGTTGGCCGGTTTAGCAGACTCTACTATTAATTTTAAAAGCTAAGTTATCTTATTTCCTTTCGCTTATCTTCTTTTTTTGTCCGAATGAGTAATCCTCTCTTTCACTTTCTGTCACGAGATTTAGGAGTTTTTAAACTTTCCGCAAGGAAGTCGTCTGCTTTTAGCCTTTGTTTATTTTTAGGAACTGCACTTTCCATGTTAGTTCGTTAGGGTTTATCTAATCCAGATTTCGGATTAGATTTTAGGATTAAGTTAGGATTAATCCACTAGACGATTATGACTGTAGTTAGTGTTTATCTGGATTAAATTTAAGGATTAAGTTAGGATTAATCCACTCGACGATTATGACTGTAGTTAGTGTTTATCTAATCCTGATTACGGATTAAATTTTAGGATTAAGTTAGGATTAATCCACTAAATTATTATGATTGGATTATGCATGATTCAATGTATATCATTTTTAAACAATACGTGTGTAGCGATTTTAAAAATATTTCAAAGAGGTCTTTTAGCCATCATACTTTGCTTAGCTTTTGCATCGAAACATGCAAAAAGTTCTTCAAAATGGGTTGCATTTTGTTTATATCTAGGTAATTCTAAACATACAGAGGTTTTTGTAAGGTATAATGTCAATTATAATATAATGTTAGCGTTTTTGGTTGGGTTGTAGATTGTAGATAATGAATGATGATGTAATTGTAAAGCAAAGCGCTTGTTTGTAGCAGGAATGTTAACTCGGTTTTAAAACGATGTCCAATGAAGCAGCGATTCATGCGGATTCATAATTAATTCCAAAACTTAATAGATACAGTCCTTAAATGAGTATTTTAATGATACACTCTTTATCATAAGCTGAGTCAGTCTAAAACAGTTAATACAATTATTTATCTTGTGGCTGTAGCATGGCAAGGAGCTAAAACTGAGCTAAAAACTGTAGGTGAGATCATTTAGAGAAGAGTGATTTAGCCAGTCACAATCACAATACTTGGTGTCTTGTCTGTCTGGCTTTCTTAATTTTGCAACTGGTATGGTTTAGTAATTAAAAACTTCAATCAGCTTCATTAAGCTACTGTAACTTTACTCTAATTGTGCTTGCTTGTGCCTTTAAAACCTAATTTGTAGGGTCGAAGAGATGAATTTTTATCCTTGCATTTGGACATATCTGGTTTACAGATCTTCGGGCTTTTCGAAACGTTGTTTTCCAATGGATGGAATCATGAATTTGTGTGGCGAATGATAAGCACAGCAAAGCGGTTAGTGCGAGATAAGAGCATATGCAGTTTTTAAAAGGCTCCTCAAATCCACCAGTACAAGTACACTTTAACTTTAAATAGACGAGTGGATTATCCTGGCTTTGCCTATATATTTTTTACAGCTCTCATGCTTAACACACATGCAACAACTACATACACAAGATTCATTTGTTAACTAGAAACTTTAACCCTTGGATTCCTTCCTGACTGCCTAGAGAGACAGATCTGAGGATGCAATCTCCAGCTTCCAAATGGTAGGTAGGTTTAAGCAGAGAGATGCATGCATAAGTTCTTCTATTAGCTTGAGTATAATTGTTCTTAAAATAAACTTAAGCTTGGGCAAACTCATGGCAAGACTGGGGTAGAGGTTTTTGCCATCCATTCAGAAAGCCTATGACATTATAAGCGAAAGCAAAACTATTACAAATATTATGGAAATGTTGATGTGTAAAGATTGGATAATTTTTTTTAGTTCTACCGACTGCTATACATAAACCAGCATGTGAAAAAGCATTTATAACTCTTATTCATTTAACTAAATACTACAAACTTCTACTAGAACTAGTGGCCTAATACTCTCCATGCAAGAACCCCCTTTCACCGGCTTTTTAAGGATATGATCTGCAACTTTATGTAGTTGGTAGAAACGTTAAATCCTAAATACAATTTAGTTTTGTTAGTACCAACCAACCAACTAGAATCTTTGTCACCTCATTAGGAAAGGGAGGTTGTATGAGGCTTTCATTCGCAATAAGAATCTCGAGCAGTTCGAAAATCCTTTTTGAGCGAGAACAGAGCAAAATGTCAAGTTGAGGCTCATCTCGAGCACGAAGAATACATAAACACTCAATTTTTATTCGGTGTGAAAAAAATCTCAACCTCGGGCAGATCCATTCCATGATTTTGTATTGCATAAACACACTACACACTTACAGATTCATGTTACAGTTCTCTTGAAGTTTATCGTGTATCTGAAGTTTAAAACGCAACGCTACGCATTTTACAGCGTATAGCCAATCCATTTGTTCTTGTCTTGTGTAGTTTTAGTGTTTATAAATCTTATCTCTCCAAAACAAACGTGACATCATTCAGAGCAGAAAAAGCGTGTTAAAAATTGGACGTGGTTACTTAAGCAGATTACTTTATTTTATGTATGCAGAGATCGTACTTTTGGATAACAAATCAAAGAGGATACCGAGAAATTATTGTTATCAAATTATGGATGTTTTCTATTCCTAAAGTAAAGTGTCAAAGTAAAGTCATCGTAGTTCTTAAGGTTTAAGATATAATTCCAGTCCGGACAGCATCTTAATTATTGAAGAAGTCTCATATACTGAGTCAAAATGTCTACGGGACCGGATGATTGCATTAGTGAGAAACTCTTATCTCAGGGTGAAAAAGGACCACCCCCACCGATTCCGGTTACACCCCCAAGTGTAGGTCGAGTTTTAGCTTTAAAATACTACAAGAAAGTGTCAGAATCCTTGGCCAAAGGGTTCAAGAGACCCATTAGCACGAGTGGTAGTAAAAGTATCAAACAGAGTAGTAGTAGTAATGGTTCAAATCCAGAATCTGAGATTGAGACAGCTTCTGCTATGAATTGTAAGGAAAGTAGTAGTAGCAATAACAGCAATGGCCAAATCTTGGCTCCCGAAGTTGATCCTGTTTTAAGTGAAGATGGTAATAAAACAGAAACAAATCCAAATACACGTGTGAGTTCAGGCTCTTCTAGTACCACAGATGCGGAATATTTTGACACAAACGAGGGCGAAGAGGGTGGTGGATCCCCGGATGAATCCGTTTTTTACGAAAATATGGAGTTTTTCCCCGAAAAAAGCTGTCAAGATTCGACTGAGTTAGGGAAAGAGGAATCTACAACGGTTAAGTTGGAAAAATATGATGTTCATGCTAAAGATGCCGGGTTGCATGGAAATATTTTAGGATCTCAAGATAACTTTCCGAATGAAGTTGGCCAGGATTTGGCGACTAAGGCATCTGACAAAGTTGACGAAACTGAGTATGACGATGATGATGACGATTCTAGCAAATGGGACAATAGTGACTTAAGTAAATCAGACAAGTCTGCCAATTCTAGATCTGAATCTGGTACAAATACCCGTACAGGGAATACACCGGTTGTTGTTGTAAACGTTGATTCTACTCCACGAGTTTTGGTTCAACGTCCTCCCCCAATACCGAAATTCCCAAGCTCGACAGAATCATCGTCATGTTCTTCCTCATCCGGGGGACCCAACTTGGCTAAAAATGCCAGACATAAAGGTAACAGTAAATGCAACTTGTTCGACTCTTCACACTCAACTTCAATCAAGGAAGATGAGGATGATGAGGCTACGGAACATGATAATAACTATGAGGATTTCAAAGATGCTCCCGAGCTGGACTACGACGACACGTCTTTTAACAAGACGGAAGACTACGAAGACCTGGTTCAGGCTGTAACTCAAACGCTAACCTTGACCTTAAACAATGCTTCAAATAGCGTTATGGTTTCTCTGCCAGGGACAAATGACAAGAACTCTAGGGCTGCTGCAATACAAGCTGTGAATAGGCCTGAAACTGGTCCAGGGGATAGTGAAGTCGAAGTCGAAGAAACGGATCGTGAGTATCAGAATGTCTTTGTTGTAAAAACTGCAAAGTTGACGGTGAAAAATGAAGAAGAGGAAGATTTATCGGAATTGGGTTCATCCTTATCAGCCCTTCCGGCTCAGGTTCAGAGCATTATCTTATCTGAATCGGGGCTTACGACCATCGCCCAAGGGGACGATCAGGCTTCCTCTCCTGTTGTCCATGCTGTGATAAATCTCCCTCCTAGGGTTATTAATTCCATTAAACAACGAAGAAGAAAAACAGAGGATCTTAGCTATCAAAAAGCATCCCGATTAAGTAGACTGATGATGGCAGATTACAAAGCAGCAGGGATGGATAGACCTGATAATTTTGGTAATAATAATGGTAGCAGTAAAAGTGATAATTATTGTACAGATTCCTCTGCCAGTGGTAATAAAGGGAGTAGTAGGATTCGAAGTAGCATTTTCTTCAAAAACCATCAAAGGGTTGTGTCATCAAATGTAGAAAGGGTTGGGAAATCTATGTCAAGTATGAAGAAAAAGGTTGGGTCTTGGTATCATCGTAGGGTCAAAACTCCAGTTGAACAGTTTAGTTTTGACCTTGGTTTGGAGGGGATTAAACTACCTGGTGGATCGGGGTCTAAGTCTAAACTTTTAATTGATGATAGTACTAATACTACCACAGCTATTACTACTACTCAAGAGGATTGCGGCGATGATATAGCTATTTTTAGTAGTACCAGTGGCAAACTTAATATCGACTTGAGTAGTAACAGAAATAGAAGGATGAGGCCGGTTTCTAGGGCAAGATCTGTTGGCTTATCTGAACCCGGTTTTGATGAGAATGACTATAGTGTTGTGGCTGCGGGATATTGTCTGTCCCAGGAAAATGTTTTTGAAGGGGATGATGCTAACACAGAGGAAATATGCACAAGAAAGGTATGCAAATTTGAACGTTTTATTTATTTGATGTGGTCTGCAATCTCATTGCTAAACAGAGAAAAACTGTTTCGAGATTTAGTACATAGCATTATATTACTGCGTCGCATAAATCACAAGAGTAAAGGACCATACCACCACTTTATGATGTCACATTTCTCCATGCATTGCAATCCACTTTAATTAACTTCAATTAAGCCTCTAAAATAGATCTTCCGTCACATCACAACAGCTTACTTGAAACTGTCACGGTATACGCATTACGAATGATGATGTGATTGTGCTAAAGTCATGGAATATATTGATGTGCCTTAATTATGCTAAATGGGAAGTGTCATTGTATTAAAGCTCTTGCTGAATATTCCCTCATTAAAACTCTATTTTAAGTTTGTTTATTATTCATCTCCGTGCCGTGTTAGAATTTCATATCATAAGCAGTTTTACATCCTTTTGTTATCTACTTCAACCCCAAGTCGTTGTAATATTGTCCAGCACTTCTGTACAGAAACCTTCACGACACAAATAGCATGGCAGCATTCTAGCTTCAAAATAGAACCTAAGGGAATTAGTCCCAAAATACTCTCTGAGGCTTCATAAAAATCGTTTCCATATTTCAGGTTTAAGCAACTCGATTCTATATTTTGTACCCAGTGCAGACTGTTCCCGTGTTTTAATAAGTATTTCATAGAAAAATGAGATTAATTCCGGCCAAGCTCAGGTATAATAAGCTAAATCCATCCGTCTACAAGTTTACCCGTATAAACAGAATTGTGCACTTTTTCATCCCAACTTTATTCCTTTAACTACCTAGCTGCACAGCCACTACTGACTTAGTATAGGTAATAAAGTTAACAGATCCGTTTTTATTTTCGTTGCGTGCTTCACATCAACATTGCGTACTTTAAGCTGCTACGATACAATAGTCTTGCTATGCAACGCATGCAATGAACATAAAAATCCTCCAACGAACCAGCAAAAGTGTTTATATCCCACCTGCCTCATAAGCGTAATGTTGATTCACCTGAGGTTTCAAACAGCTTTCAACCCCTCATCTCTCAGCCTAACTTCTGCACTGCTTAGGTGCTCTAGCTCTATAGAAATATCCTACTTTTTAATTTAACAAGCAACAAGAAGGCAGTTTACATGGTACAAACTGTAAAAAGGATCTCACAATAATGTTAGTACGATGAAGTTGGTTCCTAGTCTCTTCTATGGAAGCAGCCCTGATGTATTTTACCTTTATGTCCAATCTTTAACTTACCTGGCGAGTTTTCATCCTCTTTCAAGTTTAACTTCTCAACTGCTGGTATAACCATTATAAAAATCTTTTATTCAAGTTGCAAGTCAGTTTGCATTCGCATTTTGCAGCAGAAGCATTGAGTCAAGTTCATAGTTTTGTTACTTACTACATCATATCAACAACCATCCTTCATTTCATTGGCAAGCTAGAAGCAATAATGGTCGTTTCTACTGCTGAATACAAGACACACATTGTTAGCAAGTTCGTCTATGAATGAACATTTTCTGTGTCAATTGGAAACAAGGAGCTAGGTTGTGCTATGTTGTGGCATCCGTATTGAACTCAAGTATTTTTGTGAGCTCGTAACAAATACATATTACAGTAAAGATAAGGAAGACTCGAGGGTTTGCTTTGATAAGTGAACAAAGTTTTCCCACCTACATGGTGAATGGAAATTATCCAGTTTTTCCTTGAGATAAATAAGGTTAACAGTCATTTTGGAAAGTAATCCCAATCGCCGCTGAGAATTGCAACAAGTATTGCAAACTAATTGGATGTTAATATTAGAACCCTTGGCTTAATTAATTGTTTAGAAGGAAACTATAATATCAAATTCATAACTAGACTTTACCAAGACCTTATTCCTTTTGTGAAATATTATCTTGTGTGTAAGAAGGAATCAGTAGGAGCCATAAGGATTTTCTAAACCGACCTAAATTCGACTTTTATTGGCCAATTCCATTTACTAAAATAAAAAATCTACTGAATATGACTTTTGCATGGAAAGATTTGCGTCCACTGTACTTTACTGTGTAACTGTGTTTCTTACATTAGCAGCATTGTAGTTCTTTATTACTTAATCTCTGTACTTTACACCTAATAAATGTAATATGCAGGGACTCCAAGCTTGGAAAAGGAGCCGTGGATAATAAACCGTCAAGTTTGCAAAGTTTGTGTGGGTTGCTTCCTACGTCCTAAAAAGAAACATAATATAAAAGAAACCCCTATGAAGGACCGTTTGTTACTTGCATACGATCTGTACATTTACCTAAAAAGAATATTTCTTCTTTTGAAAGTTTAACTTTATTCATAACTGTTGTGTTATTCATATTTATTTTACTACCCTAAAGTACTTTTTAGTGCCTAAAAGTTTTAGAGACACTGACCAAACTAAGGAGTTGGAACGTGAAGAAGAATACAGCTTGGAGTTATTAGGCCAGGAAAAAGCACATAGTGAATGTGCCAAATTCATAGATCTTTTATAATAAATGAGAGATTAATTATGGTAGTAAGTAACAACTAACAACCGCTGAGATGAAGATTGACTTTTTATTCGGATAGCACTTACTTATAAGGATCTCGGTAATGTAATAGAAGCTCGAGGGTAATGTCAGCCAATCCTACGCATCATTGTAGGTCGTGCGTTATTTAGTGACCGTTGCTAACCTCATAATAATATGGATTGAATACATTTACTAACTAACAACAGTTTTTTCTTCCATTCATAACTGTCATTAGACCAGTATAGTACTCAGAAAAGTCAACGCAGATTTTGCATTTCGTTCTATCCCCGTCATAAAGTGTAGTAAATGGTCATCTTCCTAATTTGAATTGATATCCTATAAGGACAAGGGACAATAAATAAAGCCGGTACTGCGAATGACATTTTAGTGAATACAGAAACGAACTGTTGCGTATTTCAAAATAGTTTATTTTCATACGTCAGTAATACACGGTATCGCCTAGTTTGCTTAAAAGCAAAATGAATTGAAAGCTATCTCATCTCTAGCCCAGTTTGCCTAAAGAAGTAGCATTAGCTTGTGGAACGTCTGCAGTTTATTTGCACAAATAAACTTTTGACTGACTGTTTTGCATTTTGGATAATGTTTTGCTTTCTCAGCCTCTCTAGATTATTTAGAGAGTGAGTGGCGAGTGACGAGAGAGTTATTTAGAAAAATATACTTGCATATATCAAGTGGTTGCAAATATCAATGTTACGCCAATCGTATGGCTGCAAATGTGGAGTAAAACCTCAACAGACATTGAAAGCATTGCTAAAGTACCAAAGGACATGTTAATGGACTATTGAAAGATTAATAGATTAACTTAAATCCGTATTCTAATATTTGAATTCTATTAGGTGGATGAAATTCGATACACAGGTGTACTGAGTTTAATTGGATGTGAAATTGAAATCTTATCCGTGTAATGAAGGTCAGAACTTGTCCTAATACTTCAAGTGAATTATTTTAAGTCAGCTAAGCGGCTTTGGGAAAAAGTTGATAGCAATAGGAAGCTGCTATCATCTCCTAGTTTGGTTCTACCAAGTTGGTTTAAAAGCTTTTAACGGTCACACATGAATATGTCACGGCAAAAGAAAGTCACCTTAAGGAGGATCAAGGCTACTCAGGTATAATATTTAATAACTTTTTAAAAAGTTTTTATAAACAATGCGCATAGTACATGCTTGAAGATGAGTTGATGAGCTTTCATAAAACATTTACATTGATTTACAAATTAGCATACGATTCGCTGCCGCTGCCAGTTTCATGTTTAATGATACGGTTATTTCCTGAGAAATCTAGGTTTCCATTCCAATTCCAAATATAAGATATCGCTTTTCTATCGATCGGTGCCTTTTTTCTTATTAGCTTTTCATCATAATTCACAACTCCGTTTGAGATTTCTTAGTCATGCCTTCCATCCAATGGACTTAGCCTGTAGCTATCCTTATTTAACCTATATTATCATTCTATCAAAATGTTTTGAGATTGATATTAATGAAATTATAACTAATCCAACTTTATGATCGCTGCTTATCAGGTTTTCTTTGTGAAAGGATGACCTGCACTTGTACGTTTTACTATAGAATAGTTGCCAAGTATTATTATAATTATATTATTGTTATTGCTGAATCTGGTTCATCTTCTTGCATGCATAAATCATAATATTTATTTCTACATAAGCCGGTCTCTTAGCCTCGATCTGTTCTTACTAATGTTTGCCCAATATTGCTGGTTGTAGCTTAACTATTAGATTTAGATAGGGCAACCGGTTGTTTGAAGAGTTATAAACATGTTAACTTTTGACATCACGGTTTATCTGCAGGTCTCTTGGGCTATGATCGGTTTTACTTATTTTCTGCATGGCTTTTGAAAAAGAAAGCAGGATTGTTTTTTAATGAGCATGGATCTTTTATCCCATTTAACTCTACTTTAGGTTGTCTTTTTCTAGTCAGATTAAATTTACATGCATTAATTTTCTATGAAACGAAGAGCAAAGTAAATGTGACGAATTTTTGACTGTCAGCTATCAGTCTTTAAATTTGTCGGATGTTTTTGTACCTAGATTGCAAATTGCAATTGCAAGGTAGGTTGATTTTGTCTGTTAAATGCATTTCGTTCATTCCCAGGTAACCTTAATTCTTTGCTAATTATTTTAGAGAGCTATTAAATATTTTACCAATTATTACTGTTATTAATTACTAACTTAACTTACTACTCGGCCAAATATTCAAATAAAGAGGATGCATCCTATTCCTACCCGTTCAAAATGTATGTCAGTGAATGATATTTGGTATCTATTAATTTATCTAAATTCAAATGAATACTTGATGTTTATCCTCAACAGGTAGGTATTCGTTGAACCCTAATAAAGTATACTTTGTACACATTTGTACTTGAGTTATTTCTCTTCAGAAAATATTCCGCTCTATTAGTTTAATTTTTATTGAATTAAACAAAGATTCCTATCGGTTGCATTCTGCTTGAGCGTCATTAACAGCCAGTCATTGCATTCACGAGAGATCTAAGGGATGATGAAAAAACGTAAATCACTATTAGTTAAATCCTATCAATTTTTATATCTTCAAGGATTAAGCAACACTAGCAGCAGCAGAAACTTTGTATGTAGTGGTAAAAGGAGGAAATTGCTGTAAGATAATTGCACATAAAAAGGCCAATAATATATAACTTTAATTTAACAGAATTTCCTACCTAGTAATGCTAATTGTGTTTGCTAAATAGAAAAACTTTTTTCCTCCTTTAATAGTTCAACATTGCCAATAAAAAGGTACAAATAGAGTACTAGTACACCTTCATATTAAAATAGCATGCTGCATAGTATTATACAATTAAATAAATGCCATTTTCGCGTGTACAAAGTTAAAATGAATATACAATAGTTTTAAGTTATACTATTTCCACTACTTTTTAAGTTAAAAAGGTCTCGTGTTATTGGAACACTTGCTTTAGCATTGCATTAGGGAGTTGTCATTGTTTTGTGGGTAAAGCTAAAATAGTGCAGTCAATAGCTTAGACTTAGAGTATACAATATATACATATATATATTGTATACTCTAAGGTCAATAGTGACCTTATGACTTCAATCTCTTGAGGACTCTTTTGGCAGAGTGACAGGTGGAACAGAAAAAAATCTGCTTGGTCGTGAACGTCAAGATAGGACAGCTATAATGTAATAATAATAATCATAGGTTGTAGGTTGTTGGTTGGCTTTAGTGCAAGTGATTGTTAAATACCTGTTACAAGATTAAGACAGGTAGATAGTAACTTATCTTTTAGTGATACGAATAGATAGAACACTTGCCACTATGCGATAGTTAGCTTGGCGTTGGCACATGTAGTTAGTTATTGCATTATAGCTTAAGTTGTGAGAAGCATGGCATTATAAATTGTATCAAGCTTCTTTGTTTGTAGTAACAGTAGTATATAGAAGCAGGAGGTTTAGAATAACATGTTGTTGCATTAATAAGATCGTTTCAAGACCAAGTCGCTTTCTGGACTATTTTATGGCTAAATTACAACATATTAGGTAAGCATACGAGTGCAAAATTAAACTAGGTATTAGACGGGAGTAGCTACTTGGCTGTTCCGTGTTTGTATAACAGAAGATGCATAATGGGCATAAAAGGTGTTAAGAAAATGGAAGAGGTTTTTGTGTTACTTTATTTGATCCAATTGATACATTAATGATGGCCAACGCCTATGACTAACGTTAGATTCTAATCTATCTAGTTTAGTTCAACTGAGGAGGATTGACTTCGGCCAGCTTTTGTCAATATTTTAATCAGAATAAACACTAAAAAATCAAATAAAGTGGTTATGCCTTTTGTTTTAGCTTGAAATTAAGATTATACGTGAATTAGGGATAGATATGTTCTGCTGTTGAGTTGAATAGAGTTGATGAGACAGAGACGGAGGTAGGTATGGCCATTGCTTAAGGGTTGACAGGCTTCTTTTTTTCTAACTACTTTTACAAGGCTACGACTTTCATAATTGGATGGCATAGCTAATTGGAGGTTTTTATTGGGAGTTAAAAATGTTCGATTGGATTCGATGTATTGTGAAATAGAAGTGCAAAAGGGTTAAGTCTGCTTTCAGATAAATATTTATTGCGAATAGTTTTTATTGAAATATTTAATTGCAAGCAGTTTCAGTGCAAAATACGACTCACTCTGGTTGATTAGGCGATTTTGAAAAATGAAGATAAATGATCATTTATGTCAGTGCATGACTTCAGTTTTGTAGAAATTAAACAAGCAAATTATATGCTATCATTCATTAGTCAAAATAAATACTTTCTTTGTCATCTTTGCACCATAAATTGTGATTGAACTTAATCCCCGTGATCTCAATTTTTACCAAAAATCACAAAACCCAATTTCAATTAACTATGCATTTTTTTACCATTTCGCAGGGTCAAAACGAATTTGAAGATTTGCGAAGACTGGTCAAACAGGGTGGAGATTTCTGCAAGGACCTTGCAGCAGTTCTTTCCGAAAGGTATGAAAACTGTATATTATTCTATTCTCGAATGGATTTAACTATGATCATCTGATTTTTATTCATAACTCTCGTTTTTATCCTCCATCCCTATTATTTCTTAACCAAACTGAAACTGGCTCATAAGTAAAAGCTTAGCTGAGACTGTGTATCCTGCTTCGAAAGTAAGAAACTCATGTTTTCTTGCCTCTCTCTCTAATCACTTTGTCTTCGAGATATGTTGCATTGCACTAGTCAGTTGTATATGTTGCATTTTGGTTATAATCACAGATAAAAATGCAAGGTAGCCAAATGCATGAATGTTGCAAAAATTCAGTAAAATTAGCCATATCAGCCCAAGTCAATTCTTTCAATAGCCTCTGCCAGCCAAATGTTAGCCAATACCATTTTGTGCAAGAATTTTTTCAATTTGCTTTAAACAGTTACACACTGACTGATGTTGAAGAGATTAACGAGAGGTTAAGTGATAGGAGCTGCCCTTAAACTTAATAATTTTTAATTTTTAAAGAACAGCTAATAAATTTAACTATAAAAAGTCGAATGCTACTTTACAAATTCAAATTAAATTGCGTGCAACTACAAAAGGCCAATAAAGGCTAATAATTTATCATGAGCCGATCCGATCAAAGCTTTTTAAAAATGTTATGCAATCTTTTTTCCTGTTGAAACTTTAATGTTGAGTGAAAAGCTTTCATGTCTCAGTTTATTGTTACTTGTTTCATGACTTTTATGGTAATGAATTTGAAACTTTTGTCTGCATAAAGAAGGAGTAAACAATAAAAAAAAAGTAATAAGGGCCATGAATGCCTTCAACTGACTGGCACTGTCCCTTTTGACAATCATTCGTCCTTTCAATGTTTGTACTATTTGTCCTCCCGACGGGATTCTATTTTACGTTGAGTCTGCTATACTTTTTACATACGATTCGATCTGATTCGTGCAAAGGGATACTTTATATTTAATCAAGGAGCACGAATACAGATCATAACAATATGTCACTTAAGCTTTTGAAGGGATAATTATTTGAAGCCGGTAGGTAACCTAACAAAAGGTTTAATGTGGGTCATCTTGATTACAAAGTTTGATTTCATGCTGGCTCCGAAAGAAATTAGAACAAAGGTGGATCACCTAGCTGCTTAGCTCTACTTTTTAAAGTAACTCTGCCTGCATGCGGGCTGATTAGGTTTATTGGGTGTATAACCAAGAGGGAAATTACCAGCAGATTATTTTGTTAATAATGGCAGATAAATGGTTTTCCAAGGGTTTATTGCAAGTAAATATGTAGGATTGTAGTCGGGTACACAAGTACCTTAGTTATGATAAACGATTCGTTGTAATTTGTTAGTTTTTGTTGGTCGGACCCACACGAAGATGATCATGCAGTATGATTGGGTTTATGCTGTATAAAATAGTAAAAAGCTACAGAAGAAACCTGTGGAATAAAATGAGATACTTCTTGGGAGATTTTTGGCTATAATTGCATACTATTGTAGCCTGCAACCATTAGAATCGTGGAGTAGATCCGTCTTAGCGTAAACTGCTGAGTATTTAGAGGAAGAATTCTTTGAGCAGTAAACTGAAGCAAATGTTAATATATTTTTGCTAGAAAACAAGTACATACTTAATGCAATTAACAAACAAAACACAAAAGATCAAAGTGCCAAACGGTTGTTTACTTGCTGTAGGTATCACTTTCGCAAATATGGAAGATTCATGCAGGATAACGGTTGACATTGATATCTGTACAAGGAAGGATGGCTTTAAGTGTATTCAGTGTAACAAGTTTGCTTCAAAAGGTCGAAGCGTTTCATGTATGTATTGTACTATTGCGATGTGATCTGTACGACTAATATGGATTTTTTTAATTCGCCCTCCCCATTCCATCTTGAGACTGGGCAATTATTTAGTTTAGATTGATCAAAGTCGAAAGTCATTTTTCAAACTACTATCTGGCAAATCTGCCCATAACCCGAGGCCTGCATAGCACGAGAAGGTTATGAATCATAGTATCGGTAAATTATCTGAATATTTCCAACTCTTAAAACTCAGGATGGATGCAAGATCGGAGATTATACGAGGAATTTATCTGCCTGCATTAGTTCAAGAATTGTTTACTTTAACATATAATAATTTTACAAAGTGTGCATCTGTTAATGAGGAAAGTCCACTTGAGAGATTTGTTAGTCGGGGCTGCTTTGGAAATTCGATACGTTCTCAACAACTGGTACTAGATAAAATTGTCATAAAAAGAGATTCATTCATTCATTACTTTTTTGTATGCTATGTCTCATTTACTACTACTGACTACTGCTACTGCTACTTGAAATTGCAGGTATCAAACTTGTTTTAATAACCAGCAAGTGATTCCTCTATCTAATGTTTATTGTTTACTTTACTTTTGTTGGTTAAAAAGGGTACACGTAAAAATAGATAAGCTTTGCATTTATTTGTTGCAATTTAAACCTAATCGGTCTAAGGTTTAGCTGGTGAATGAGGGGAGGTCGATTGTCAAGTGGTGGTCTTCTTGGATTTATGCGTAGAACGGAGACTGACAGTGTAAACAATATTTAGATTTATGCTGGCATATGTGTATCGGTATCGCAGGTTTGGTGATGTTTAAGAATAAACTTCTTCTGCGATATGCATCTGTCGAGGTTGAAGACAAATACATGCCAAATGTTTTAATAAGTACAGTTCCGTGTGGCAGTAAAGGTAAAGGGGATCCACACCCTCCAACCCATTCTTGGCTTGAGTAATGTCACGAACATGACGACAGATGATAAAAAGAGTGATTTCATAAGTTCGTTTCTCTAGTCAAGTTTATTTTGTAGACGAATGAAAACATTGTCTACGTGGATGAATCAGATGACAGTTGACTTGTCTTTATGACAAAATAGCCTCAAGTCAATGTACAAATTAAAATTCAAGTGACAGACACCCGAATACTGATATGTTTATAAAACATTGTGCATAAACCCCACTGATTTATATTAAAACCTTTGCTCATCTTAATTTCTTGGAATGGAGTAATAGGACAGTTTGTATTCCGATCCGACAATAAACCATTCAGAAAGGGTTAAGCATTCTTTCCCATGCCGAATAGTCACTGCAAAGTACTATAATCTTGTCGGTCACAATAAAATAGTAAAAAGGGTACACTCTTCACACAGCATTATATTGTTCGTTAATACCATCATAAATAACAATATAGCATAGGTTACACCAGGCACGGAGTACGTTACTCGAATAATGTAAGAACAAAAGACAGAAATTGGTAGAAGATAAGATAATAGACTTTAAAAACTCAAACCACATGAACATGAACTAGAAAGTCGCTGGTTGATAATGCATCTGCAAATGGATAGAATATAGAATATAGATATTCGTTTTAGTAGTATGTCATTTGCATTTTTGAATACAACTCACGACAAAAGAAACTTGGTGGCTTCTTCTTTTAAGGTAGTCAACTTATAAATCGAGGTTAATCATCTCGATTAATTGGTGGTAGCTTCTGCTCACTATTTAGTATGCACTTTCACATCATACAAGATGCCATGTTAACTTGATGAAACTTCAAGTGTAGCTGCACTTGAAATATTTCATTACTTACAATGATAGTAAAAATGTAAGCTATTTTATGCTTTGGTTTTTATCAGGATAACAGCAATTGGAATCAAGAATTTGAGAACTATTAAAAAATGTATTTCCTATTTTAATTTTTAAAACAGCAATAAAATGGTTAAGGCATCTTAATTATTTTTAACTTCTGTTTTCTGTGTTTAATCCGTACTTTTAGTTTACAAGGGATAACCCGTGTTGAACGCGAAACTGCACAAGCCTTACCTGTTTACAATTACGGCAAATGCTTGTTTGTATTTTGACAAAAGTAATTGAGTCATTCAGCAAGATTAACAGACAGGGATGAAAAGATGGAAAGAATGTACTTCTACTACTTTTTGCTAAATTGATGAAAGCAATTTCTCTTTTCAATCCTTCTTTCACGACTCTCCAACAAAATTAACAACTTACTGGCTACTGAGCTAACGTATTTTATTGTAGTTAACTATCTTGTTTAAAATGTAAGTGGAAGTACCTATGAGGGGAAGATCATTCATATGATGAGGGGGATAACAATTATGGAAAAAAGTTATAGATCTAATTAGGAGAAATCTTGCACGAAGGTTAATTTGTATTTTGCTTATCAAATTAAATGGATACTTTTTAGAGCAAGGAAGCAATATTTTTATATTTTGACACCGCACCGTCAGGCTTTTAATCTATCCTGAATTTTGACAGCGGTTCGACTACCAGATAAGCTGAGCCCAGTTATTTTACAGTTTCTGTATGGATTTGTTCCAGAAAACATTAAATCCTATGTTATTTATGTAGTAAATATGTAATGGAAATAAATTATGTTAAAAAAATCAAATAGAAACATTAATTTTGATTTTGAAACATTTTCTGTTACAGATCGGAACTAGAATCCCAATATGCCAAAGGGTTATCCAAACTCTCGGCAAAATTGCTGAAAGCATCCAAAGAAGCCACTGGATCGGTTGCCCATGCTTGGCAAGCTGTTGCTGTACAAATCGACACTCAGGCTGAACTTCATAGGTATGTTTCTGCATATTTAAGACACTAATAATTGTTTAACAAATTTGCACTGTAATTATATGCAAACTCAAAATATCAGCAGCAAATTCCATGAATGAAAAAAATAACCCTCAAATTAAAACGGTTTACTGACAGCAATTAGTTTTTTTTCTTATAGTAAACCAGAAGCAAAAGTTTTATGATTCAAAAGAACTTGACCATCCAGGAACATTCACCTAAATACCTTGAAATCAAGCGTTGCATAAGAGCACAAAACTTTTTTGATGAGTCGTTAAAAAGCAAATTTATTAAACCAATCCAATGAAGCCTGACTCTGAAACTTGTATGTAGCGTTTCTTGAATCACCTGCTGCAACTATAACGGTCGTTTGGTTATTAAGAGTATGAAGTAGCTGTGTTTTTAGTGGATGCTTGTAAGAGAATTGTAATGCAGCAGCAAGGAAACCGGGTTGTAATTAAAGAAGGAAGATTAAATTATCTGAAGACTTTCATATATGATAGAAGTTTATTCACAGTTTAATTTCTTCGAATTTACTTAAAAAAGAGTGTCTTTTACAGCTAAGTAGGACTGCCAAACGCTGGCTTCCTCCGTATAAGTATCAGACTGTTCAGAATTATTTTATGCAGCTTTCTTTAAAATCTCTGAAGTTGTCGTAACCTTTAAATGTAGGTTTTTAGCAATAAACCGCTATAATAACCAGCATTCAGGATGCTCGAAATTTAATGGATATTTTTGTTAATTAATTGGCAAACCTTTTCTCATTAATTGTTTTTAAACTAACGGCAGTCTGGGCGAAATAACTTATCAAACGCTTCCTTGTAGGGAAGAATTTATGATAATGTCGATGCTAAGTAAGTACCACTCCTATATATAACCCCTATCCTATCGTAGATCAAAACAGGCGTAAGATTTTTCAAGTTTTTATTTTCTCCAAAAAGGAGATTTATTATTAAGGCTACATAACCTCCAGAATTGGTTTACTTTGAGAGGGAAGCACACGGTACGGTGTATGGAGTTTATGGGCGTTTTTTAACATGGACAGTTTCTATAAAACTCAAAATTTTAATTAGCGTTGACCAAATCTACTTTGAAGCATGTACTCTTATGTTATACCTTCATGATTCGCATCACGACATTATACTTTTATGAGCTCATCTATCTATGCAAACGAGGGGTTCATTTATTTTTCAGGTCGTAGGTTGAACTGGAGTCGGTTATTATCGTTTATCAACCTTGAAAAGCGTAGGCAAAATACTATTCCCACGCAAAACAACGAACTTAATTTATCTTTTTCCATCTAAAGTACATTTACTGTTTTTATTACACAGCCAAAGTCAGAGTTTGTACTCAAAGTTGAATGAATGTATTTCAGTTTTAGGGATGAGTTAGTTTGTTCAAACTCCATCCTTACTTTAGTCGATTGAGAATCTTAACGTAAAAATATCACACCCGCACAACTCAACAATTTTTATTTAATTTTTATGCATACAAATTTGACATCGTACATTATATTTTAGGGAAATAATCAACACAAGGTCAAATTTAGTAAAGTGAGCTTCTAATTTAAAACATCCTCATTATCTGTTGTAGGTTATGGTTAAAAGCCTCTTTCAAATCTTGTTGAATTCATTCTCTAGCATGAAACTTGCATTGGTTACGAAATAATTGGGATCTACACTCAGTGAGCTAGACACCAGTAATTATGAACTGTCACGTAACTAATTCCACTTGCAGTTTTACTACCAACCAGCCAAATGGTATTCTTATCAATGTTACAATCACTAGTCTGATTTTTGTCTTACACAATTTTTCAAACCTTTAAAGAGATAGAAAAGTATGTATTTACATTTTTAAACGAGGTTTTAGACCTGTTGCATTGAGCTTAGAGTTTTTACGGTTGTAATAATAAAAATAACAATTCTTAATACACGACAATGTCTACTGATTATTGAGTGAAGTCAGAGAAGACAATCACGAGATGAGAATAAGGTTTTGAGACCGTCATGCTCACCAGTTTTGTCGCAAACGTCTCTTTACACAGGCCAGTTTTTGGAGGCTTTGAAATTGCGATTTTGAACGTCAGACGAATGACTGTCATGTAGATTTTAGGTATCTTTTAAAAATGAATTAAATTATGCTTAACAGGAAACAGAAACATTTAAATATCTATGTTACTACTCTGAAGTTAAATTATTTAACGAACTACATTTTTAGGCTCAGTGTTAAGCTTATTTTTAAGAGAAAACATCAAATTCTATAAATTGGTGGGTTTGTTTGCTGCTTTTTGCATAAAAGCATTTAAAGGATAGAAAAGTAAGCAATTGGGAAGGATAAGTAAGTCTGAATTACAAAGATATAAAATAACCAGAATTAACTTTCAATTCTATGGAAAGCAAGCATAGGAAGAGTAACTAAGAAATATAACTCGCTATGCCATGGCCCACAATTATGCACACCACAATAAAATAAAACGACGCTTATTGCATTAGACAGAATACGGACATTGCAACGCAACGATACAGATACAATAATAAACTAGGGAAGAATACAGCTAGTTAAGTTGTATTTACAAAGTACAGTAATTTAACAACAAACAGGTGGCAAAAATGACCAAATTACAGACGATAACTTCAGACAGGGACAACCAGTTGTGTACGTTTTGATTGAAAACTGGATTTAACTAACTACAAGAAATTGCTCTTACTTTCATACATTTTGATGAATAATCAAACGAAAAAAAGTTGTATAATTTGTGGGTATCCAAAACTTTTCATTTTCTGGTTTAATGTAAGCCGAGGAATGGTTAATAAGATATTTTACACAAAATGAACTTGTAACGTAGCTTTAGAACCTTCATATAATAAAAACCCATAATGTTACATGCATTTTAACATTGACCGGATGTGGATGTGTAGTACAGAATGGAACGGAACAACAGTTTGCAAACCTATACTGACCTTTCACCTAAGAATCCTATAAATGAGAAGAAACATCGACAACTGGAGGAGTATTATATTCTCGTCCAACTAGAAATCCTTTATTATCCGGTGCAACTATTTCCATGGTCTACATGTTTATACAATTACATTTTATAACATTTGGCATTGTATATTGTATTGCATTGTACAACAAGCATCATCCTTTACGAAATACAAAGGTGTAATTTACATCTAGATCTACATCTTTAAAGCTTTACTTCACAGTTAGTTACCTTTAAGTTAAATTTAAAAGAACGTTAGTCTGTTTGTGAGAACTTTCAATTTCATTAAGAGCACTTTTTCAATAAGTTTTTAAAGGAAGCAGGGTTTCCTCTACAGGTTTTTACAGCTACAACGTGAACAAGCAGCTTCTTGGAGTACTAACTAATGTGAGTTATGAATTTCAGCTCATCGATTGCTATCTTATCGTGGGAGACAGTGACTTGTTATCATAAACGCAGTAGTATTTCCTATTGACATTTCTCACCAAAAGTGCAAAGCATTAAAGCATAAAAGGAACGTCCTATTAAAATAAAGACAGTAACAAGAAAAGTATCCATGCAGCTTAACGTATGAATAGTAAGAATCGAACGTAATGTGTTTAGTATTTTATTTAGCATACCCAGTTTTGGTGTTTAAGCAGCCGTTCAAAGCCACGACTTCTCACCAGTTGGTAATAAAACCAACAATTAGCTAACAGAAACCACGGCCAATAATCATCGTTTTATAAACTAGGTTGTTGAGCGTTTAATCTTTTGTTATTTCCCATTGATACAAGAACAAGAGGCTGCGAGTTTCACCTTTAAAGCTGCTTAATCTTGGTAGATTAAACTTTTACTTTCGACTCGAATTCTAATTTTAAGCATCGATAGAACACAGAACAGAACCACTCAGTATTGGAGCTTTATGCTATACAACTATTTTGAATTTATTCATTTGTCATGTACATACTTTACTAAAACAGAATGTGATGCTGTTGCTCATCACAAATGTCACGATGATGAAGGAATAATGATACTAATTTAACTACTTGTAACTTGACATTATCTCCTAAACTAAATAATTTAAAATGATAAGTATTCCATTGAAGTAGAAGCAGTGATTTTCTGGGTAATTTCCAATTAAGAAGGTGACATACAACACGTTTCATTTAGGGATTTCTTCTGATATTTACAGAGAACATAAAATAATGAAAGATGCAGAGCATGCTTCGAATCGATACTGTATTTATTTCCTGTTGGAAGACAAAAAGCTGATAAAAGAAAGTTCAAAGAAACTGCATAGTTTCTCCAATCTTTGTTCATTGTGAACTTTCCACAGAAAAAATAAATATATCTGAAACTTTTTCTGCATCACGGTGCGCTTAAAATTACTTTGCATAATTGACAAAACCTTTAAAACCATTATGAGGAGAACAGGGACCTTTCATGAATGGTAATTGATTTATTTCACACATTACAACGATGTCATAATCAATTTAAGCAGCTAGCATATACGTTCAGTGGTACAAAATGCGGCGAAAAATCGCAATTTTAGGGATTCTCAACGGAAACCTAACTGTTGTAATACCGATTGCAGTGCTTACTCACTCACTGTGTCTGCCATTCTAAACTTAGGTTTAAAAATAAAATAAAGAATATTTCAAATAAAGTTACAACCTTTTTGGGGAACAAAAGCTCCACCGAAAGGAACGACCTTTTTTGCACTGTTGCGTTTAACTCTGGTAGATTATTTCTGTTACTTAACCCTACTTTAGAGTAAATCAGTAAATAGAACTAGTACCCTGACTTCTGTAATCTATATCAATATCCATGACATGAAAAGCTTTAGTAGGCTAAACCTTTCTAATCTACCGTGTCAATTGTAAATTGCTCTCCAAATCAACGTACCGTTAGGTTATAGCACTCAAATCTAACAAAACCTCATCCAGTCATACATCACAAAGTTATATGATAGTAAATGAATAATGCTTATACACAGTCAGTGGCTGTTTATTGCATTTATTTCTTTCGCTTTGAGTTAAAACACCAAAGTGTATCCGCAAAATTTTAGCAAGTAATCGAGATTTTCATGCTTTAAGTACATTTGTGAAGGAAGATGATTCACGAGTTCAAACTTCAAAGGGAACTGATGGTTGATGCACTTTATCTGTGGCAATTTATGATATCACAAACAGTTATGACATAGTATGTCATCATGTCATGCATCTACAAAAAAGTTGTAGCTCATGAAAATTGTTACACTTCTTTATAAATGTTGTTATAAATGTATAAAATATGAATGTGCCAAAACAGTGTCAGAGAGGACATCCTTTTTACAAACCCTTCACCAAAATCACTCCGCTTATGCTTCTTATTCTCAACGGAGGAAATGATTAATGGGTCTAAACCAAACAATGATTATCGTTAATAAGAAGGAGGGGGAGTTTTTTAGTGTAATTTAGAGCAAGTTTTGTTCAATGAGCGTGAAACCGGCGGAGGAGGATTTATCGTTGATCGCCTAAAGAGTTTTTGGCAATGATAACTTAATAACTCAGAAAAATGCGGTGTGAAAGAAGCCAAAGCGTGACTGGGCAATTAGGATTATCCGAAGCTTAAAAGATGTTAACAGTTAGTTATATTGTAAAATGTTTGATTTCAGACTATGGTCCACTGCACTTTCGGAAGAGTTAGCTCGGCCACTGAGGAATTCTACAGACACCCAACACAAAATTCGGAAATCTGTGGAAGTTCTTGTGGAAAAAACCACCAGAAACTTGGCCGACTGGAGAACGGCTGAGGCTAAGGTTGGCTAATGATTTCGTACCTTTTACCACAAACTTTTAGAATCTGCTGGGAGTTTTTTTTGCTTACATTTCACACATTAAGACTATTCTGGTTCCAGTATGTACATGGGAAAACGTCTATTATAATCATAGTGCTTATTGTAGTTAGTATTCTAGCATTAAGGTGTAATATTATTACCAAATTACCTACATGGCCTAATGTAATGTACATGTCAATCATCTACTTTATTTGTACCAGGCTAAGCGTCAGTGCTTTTCAAGTTCAAAGGAGTTTGAAAAGTTGCAAGAAAGCTCAATCCTTGGGAACTCTCAAAATAACCAGCAGACGAACAACATCCCGAACAATGCAAATGGTAACAATGGGGTCATCAATGCAAACAATGGGACAAGCAATGGGAATTCAGTTATTTCAGAAGTCCGGTCGAGGTCCAGGCTCCTTAGTGTTCCTCCGTTGGACAAAGATCCTCTCAAGGTCAGTTTTATGTCGTCGTATATAGATTTATTTTTACCTAAGCTCAAATTTACCTAGCTTATCCCTTTAAACCTTTTTCTCTATGCATTTGCTTCTGTTATGAATGTTAACACAATTTTAAAACTGTAGTTCGTCTAATTTGCATTCAGTTCAAATGGTATTTTACTCTTAATTTCTACTCAACTGGAGCATAGTACTCAGCATAATGTGATAACTGATGTATTATGTATTATAATAAAACACAAGTTATAAATTACTTCATCCTTATCAACTTGAGTCATCGCACTATATTTTCACCAAAAAATGCTCAAACCAACAAAAGTGTGGACAATGGACGAACTCTCTCCGTGAGCTTTTGTTAAGCAAGCATTTTTTGCCTCATGTTAGTATTTTTTGTCCCTTGCGATTCCATTTCCGGACCAGTTCTAGACAATAAAAAGTGGATATCATAACGTAATATGAATTACTGAGCCGCATGGCAGACGGCACGGAAATTAGCAAGTTATACAAGTATAAACACTATATGCAAATGACAGTACTTCGGGAGGACAGGTTGTAAGTGGGAAACATTTTGTTAGCATTTGTGTAGGTAAAAATTAATAATGTAGAGCCATTTAATGATTCCTACTCTGCATGCATGTTCGCCACATTATGATTATGTATGTGTCATCCATCCGTGATAGTGTAATCATCTCTCATCCATGACTTCTAGAACAACTGAAATTCAAAGGGTGCATCGGCATCGACATATGAAATCGCATACTACGATACTACCATATCGCACTAGAACATCCTTATCCGTCGTAACCTCGCTTCAGCAAAACTCCCACAACAATCATGTTTTATCCTCAACAATAGTTTGAATCATGCGATGATCATACTTTATTATAAGAACTACTACAGTTCAAAGAAAATATAAATTCCAAAACAGCCTTGCAGCAATCATGAAATCCCATGGTAGAGTTGAAAAGAGTTAGTCAGAGTTTTGGGGGGTTTATTTTTATGTAAAACACAAAAACAACATTGTTGGAAAATAGAGGTTAAAAGAACAGATTTAATAATACCAGCTATGAGAAGGAAAATTAGCATGCAATTTTGGCTATGCGGTTTACTGAAGTCCTCTTAAGTTATATTCATATTTTAGGTTCATATTAACTTTAGTTTAGTATTAGAGCTAACAATTCCATTTACAATTATCGAGAGGCGTATTATTAACCAGAATATTTGGCCCTTTCAATCCAATAAAGTTCTAGGAAATGGCTTATCTGTTGGTACACTCGAATTTGGAATTCATTTTAAAAAGTTTTAAAGAATTTTAACTTCCAACTGGAATATCTTCGGACTGCTCCCCAGTTGACGACCAAATGGGTTTCGTTCGTTTGTTAGTCTAAGAGCCCAATGAATACAGTGATACGTTTCGCAAACAAAAATAAAGTAAAAACCTAGAATTAAAGTTTCGGTAAAGCATACACTTTTGCCAAAAGTAAAATCCTTCTGTCTTCCGGAGAGAGCGAATACATCAGCTTATAGATAACTTATGTTTCTGCCTACAGTCACAGTCTTAATTTTTTGAGTATTTGCTCAATATTAAATTCTCATGATTTAACCAGCAAGCTGCTAGAAGGAATACATGAAGATGATTTAAAGACATGATAATAATAATACAGTACAGGAAATACTTTGGATTCCATGTAAATTCTTCAAAACATGCATGCTCAAATCAATCAAAATCTTTCATCCTCGTCACGCTTCATTTTCTTCAGTTTCTTCCCAATAAACATGTGGTTTTGGTCATTACCAACTACAATTCCCTTTCTTCTACTATTATAATAATAATCATCATCGTCATGCTTATCAACAAATGTGTAGTTGCTCTTTTAAAAAAGCAGTATTCTTTATTTGATCCCGTTTGAAACAGGTAGAGGCAAAGAGACGAAAGGCAGAGGAGGCTGTTAGGAGGGCGGATATCGAGTATTACACATTTTGCGTCCGTTCTGAACGTGCCAGGTAATTTTTTTCAGATTTCAAATCTTCCGTTTTTTATCAAATTTACAGATTATTCTAGCAAAAGACAGGCAGATTGGAGTTTTAGTAAAAACAAATAATAAAGCGATGATACAATAAACGTTTGCAAAAAGATGACAGTTGTTGCTTTGCTCTGCTTTCTGACGCAAAGGAACGGTGCTACAATAAAACGTGTTATGAATCAACACTAACCGCAGAGTATTCTGCTGTTAAGGTGTGATTATCTGGAGGAATGATGAAGTAACAAATTGAGGTTTGAATGCAACGGAAGATAAACATAGGATGTTGTACAATAATAAGCTAAGGGATCGTTGAACCATTTTAATCAGGAAGGATAGCAGTATTTTGTATGATTTAGTATGTGCATTTTTCGGATGAGTTCTTATTATCTACATAGGATAAATTATGAAAGATTCATGCAATGTAAGGATGACTTACAGTTTCTAATGCTACAAAGGGCTGTAAAATATAACGGAACTTATTCAAAGCCCATCTCTATTTTGCAAATAGAGAAGTTGTCTCTCTTGTCCGATATTTTCTAAATTGATGAAATAACTTTGACAGTAAAACAGTAGCTCAAAAAATCTGGTTTATGTAGCTGTAAATGGAAAAAGCAAAAGTCGTGATGTAAATTAATGGTTTTAGAGATGATCTGAGTGTGATCCATGGAGTTTATGCAGCGTAGGCCCCGGTCGTGACCTAAAGAACCAATTAATTGTGCCTAGCAGCGTGGATGTGGTTTCGTGGTTTTGCTCAACTAGTCATTAACCCACCCACAACTATTGTAGACTATGCTTCTCTACATTTAATTAACAAGTAGTAAAGAGCTGTAGGTGCAAATTTTGCAGTACAAAAATGTAGTGATTGAAGTATTAAAATAGATAAATAAATATTAGGTCTGAGGTGAGGTACGCGACGACTTTCATATCGATGTTTGTCTTTTATTAAAAACGAAACAACTAATCCAGCATGAAAACATATCCAATCTCATTTCATTACAGTAAATTCTACCAACTGTAACTGCACTTACAGCCTTTTCATGGTTAGCAAAAGAGTAGAATTTTATTATCTTTGTTCTGCTATTCTCGGGCTTATGCCAAGGTTGTATTCATTCATTATAGCAATTATCTTGGAGACGGATAAAATCCAGAAATCATAGTATAGAATTTTGCAGAATTTAAAGGAAATCAGAGCAATTTAACTAATTTTAATCTGATCTATTCCTAAGCCTGTTATAATTACTTTGGGTCGCCCACTTGCTAGGTTGGAATGGGAAGGAGCGATTCGAAACGGAAGTACTTGCTTACGCACCCTGGAAGAGGAAAAACTCTCACTTTTACGGGATTTGGCCCTAAAATACTTTAACAATTTAAATGACTTTGCTCCTAAGATGGTCCACAGTGTGGAATCCTTAGAAGAGCCCGTTAAGGCTTGTAGCGTGGAACAAGATATGCATTGCATCGTTGACATCCGTCGACACGTTGGGGTTGAGCAACTCCTTCCTGACTTTTACGCCGAAGATACCTCCAATCTTATGAAGAGGGAAAGGAGACAAGAGGTCTTATAGACGTTTATAATTTTGCTTTAAAATACCGGCTTAAAAAACTATTTCCGTTTTTAATTCAAAAAGATTTTAGTAGTTTAGAAGCCTTTTGTACCCTTTAATTCCTAAAAGTGATACTTGAAGTTATGCTTAATTCAATGAGGGCATTTGCTGTATGCTTTTTACAGGCGTTGCAGAAATTCATGTACCTTATCAACCAGGATTGGGAACGTGAGAAAAAAGGTGCAGTAGGTGTAGAAACCCTTGCAAAGGCTATTGCAGAAGGGCCTAAGATTGTTGATAACACTCATCATGACATTTCCGACAAACTTTATTACGTGAGTTATCATTGATAATCTTCTATTCTGAAAGAATAAAAAGGATGACACAGGTTATAGTGAGCCTTGAAACAAACAACCCTCTCTTATCTTTCTTTCATTTTACAAAATAGATGCGTTCTATGCTCTTATACTTGGAAGCATCTCGATGCAAAGTTGACAATGCAACGGCGGACATTGAAGGCCGGCAAAGAAGTAATAATCCTATAACTCAATACATGCGGCATCAGAGGGACAAGCAGGGACTTCCGCAGACGATTTTAAAGGTTGGATAGAGATCTGAAAAGTCTTTAGGAATTAGTAGCGTTTTTAGCGACACAGGGAAGAGTATCTTATTTCATTCTTTAAAGGTACCATCCTGGGCAAGGGATGATTGTCTCGCATACTCAAGTGGAGCCGTATCTGCAGGAAGTAACTCTCCGGACTGGCATGATCGTGGAAATGGGGATGGAACTTCGGGTCAGCATGATACTGACTTTGGTAAACTGAAATCATACTCGACGATCTAGTTTTATAATTGGTAATAGAAACATGAAATAAGACGATTTTACTTGTTAAATTAAAACAGACGAGTTCGGAAGCGAAGGAAGTAGTAATGAAAATATAGAAGTCTTTGGTGTCGGGGATGCGAAACCGAAGGCAGCGAATAAGAATCTCATAAACGTACCCTCGATCGGGAAGTGCAGAGCCATATATGATTACGATGCCAATCTTTTCGATGAATTAACCATTCGAATCGGTGAGACCAAATTATTATTGATAAAGTGGGCAAAGTACTTCTTAAATTTGATAAGAAACTGACTTGACGACTTCTCTAATTACTTAATGCTTACTTTTTACTTTTAGGTGATGAAATAAACATTCACGACAAGCAAGAAGACGGATGGTGGCTAGGAGAGCTTAACAGAGTCATAGGAATATTTCCAGCAACTTATGTTGAAGAACTTCCACTTCATCCTTCACCAAGCAGTGATTGAGTCTAACGTTTAAAACTAAAAGTAAAATAACAAACGAGGACCCATCTTAACACTTCTTTCGTCAAAAATAATTATAGCAAGTAGGCTTTTTCATGCAATGAATCATTAAAATAAAATAAGTTAAATTATTAATCCGATTTAAGGTGTTTTATAGTTTACTTACAATTTCAACTGGCGATTGATTAGTAAGTGCAATTTTAATAATTTTAAATATTATTGTTACTCTTGATCAGTTACTGGTCAGTTGAAAATTGAAAAATGTACATACATTTTGCTCTAGTAAGTTGTTATATTATTGTTATAGAACGTTTAGTTTTGCTAAAGCAGCTACTAAAATAAACTCGATATATGGATAATTTTCAAAGGAAATGTTTGCATATTTATTACGGACAATTAATCCAAAATTATAATAATATTCATATTCATAATCCACGTTATATTTTATTAAACCACTGTCAAATGGGAAGAAGCCAGTTATGGAACTCCGTTCTGTTACTGTAAATTAAGTTAACCCGCAGCCATTAACATAGGTCCCATAGACTGCATGGCATCTTTTGCCTGTGACACTTGTCAGCCAAAGAATCCTGTAATATGTTCCCACCTGAGGAGATATTCATTACAGATTAACAAATGTGAAACAAATAATAGATACAAATGCATGAAGTTATAAGCTTTCAAAATTACCAAGGTTTGTTTTTCATAGCTATCTCATGACTTCGCTGTCTCTCCATGTTTGCAAGCTGCATAAATGACTCCTGCTGTCGAGCGACGATCTCCTGCTGGGCTTTCGAGTTCTCCATCTCAGCCTGTCGTTCCAAAACCTCCCTTTGAAATGCCATATCAGCAGCATTTTTCTGCAACTCCGCGTCAAGAAGATCGCGTTGGAGCTGAGCAGCGATCGCACTCGCCCTCCCTTCTTGTCTTAATTTGTCTTGGGCTATCGTCTGTTCGCTTTCGATTTTAATTTTCATAAGCATCTCCTCCATTTGCATAGCACGCTGCCTCTCATCCGCTTTTTCCCTGGCATCTAACCTGTCCCGTTCCGCTTCTATTTCCAACTTTCTTTTTTCAATTTCTAACTGCTGTAGACGAATCTTTTCTTCAAAACTCTCCTTCGGTTTTTCAACCTTTTCCTGCATCATTGCTACCATCTTTAGCTGCATTTTCTGAGACTCTTCGGCCATAAGCTTGAAAACGTTGGCGAATTCACTGAGAGACCCCATATCGCCTATTTCAAAGCCTACACCCTGGCCAGCCTTATCTCGGGATGGATTTCGGGTGGATTGGAATTTTGTCGTGGGGCTGGGTTTGTAATGTAAGGAAGCGTTTAACAGACGGGAACCAGCTTCTTGGATGAACCTTCCAACTTCTTTGTATTGAGCGTTGTTAGATAGAAGGTCGCTTATTGAGATTAGCCCCAAGGAGGTTTGAAGCATTGTGGGGTTAAAGTGAACGGATTCTTTCCATTTGCTTACGTCTATCAGGGGGTTGTTCGTAGGTGTGGGGGAAGTATCTTCATCTTCTGCAGAAGATTCTATGGGGACTTCCTCCGCTGGTTTTATTACCTCACCGCCCTTGATATCAAGCTTATAAGTTACTTGTGGGGATAGTTCCAAAGTGTAGTCTATTCCTGCAAAACTGTCCGCAAAATGTTGGATGACTTGACCCATAGCTGCGGTTAACAGGGTGAATTTATCAATTTCTTGAGGATTTTCTGAAGTTAATGAGTTTTGTGTTTGAGGGAGGATGTCTACTTGGATTCCTATGCTTCCACCACCGGTGGCTGATGTTATTACATGTGTTCCATAATTAGTGAAGAAATGTTTCCAGTATTCAACATTTTCCGGATCTGATTCGTTGAATGGACGAAGATTTCCCAAAACTGTGATGAATTCTGGGGAAAAGGTTGAACCCGACAGTTTGAGCCTGGCTTGGAACATTTGATATTCCAACACAGCAGTTAGCTTCTGTGGAATGTATTCAGCCATACTAGCATTGCTTTCGCTTTCTTTACCGACCGATTTAAGAATATTGAATCCATCCAGAGGAACTCCGCGGAAAGAACTCGAGGGAATGGAGTTGGGTTCTAGATTAAGGTTTCCCAATCTGATTTCTAAATAATTGTTATAATCCGTAGGCATATAAAATACTTGTTTCATGTGGTTCTGGAGATGGATTTCAAAAGACTTTGGGAGTTGAAAGCCGATTAGAGATGGCTGGATTTCCTCCAGGTTGAAAATTGAGACCGGAAGGGGCTTGTCCTGGATGAGATCGTAAGATGATCCTAGCAAAGCATTCCCTTGGAAGACCGGAGGGGTCAATCCTAAAGCTTGGTCCAGAAGTTTAATAGATACAGGATTTATAATGATATCTTGTAGGAGTTCCATAATCTCCCGTGTTGTCTTTGGAATATCACTTGCTTCATGGATGTTTCTGTTGTAAAAGAACCTGCTCAATTCCTCCAGAATTTTGGGATAGTCATTCGTCAGTTGTGGATCCAAATCATGGTAAGCTTGTGCCAGTAAGTTGGAAACCTCTGTGGCTTCGATAGGGGTGTCTAAGGAACTTAAGTACCCAAGGTACTTGGTGACAGCAGGGTTACTATCATCCACAATGGAGTATCGGTTTCCGACTATGCGGAAGTAATCAGAGTTTTGGAATCCTCGTCGAATAACAGCCTCTCCGAGAGGATCTCCGCCAATAATAAGGGTCTTCTGAATCTGGTCAAATAAATTTTTTGGATAAAGCTCTCCGTTGGGAAGTTCATAGAAACCATTTAAGCTTGTTAGTTCTGCTAATTCGGGCTTATTTTCTGCCACTACAATGTTAATAGGCTTGGGAATTGTGCTGAATTCTTCAATGACTTTACGAATATCATCCAGGCGTTCTTTGGGGTTCTGTCTTACTTCCTTTGTTTCAGACATGAAATGACTCATCACAAATATCACGTTGCTGTATTGTTTGTCAATTAGTTTGTCCTTGAACATATCCAAGGTCCGAAGCATTTTGACAAATGTAGAACCATCGCCTCTGTATCGGTTGTCAGTAAATTTAGAGAAAATTAGAACGACATTTGGAACTCTTTTACTCAAATCGGGATGAGTGGATAGAAATTGATCTAGAGTTGCAAGAAATCGTGCATCTTGGGCTATTCCTCGAGTATCTGCTATTCCAGGAGTGTCAATTACATGTAACTCGGTGTTACTTGTTCCAAGATCACCTAGGCGGACCTTAATCCGGAATTCGTGAATGTCAGTCGTTGTAGATGCAGTCCCACCGACTTTGGTTATGTTTGGATGATCAAATAGTAAATTTATCTGCAAAACAAAGATTAAAGTAAGACATTAAAATTAATTCTGCTACACCACATACATTTTCTAGGCTTAAACTAAAGATATGTTATTACCGCAGTGGATTTACCAGCTCCCGTTAGTCCCAGTACAAGAATGTAAGCGTTTGTGGGGCTTCTGCCATTTTTGAGGGATTGAAGAGCAGCTAAAATACCTGGATGAGTTCTTAAGTTTTGCTGAGATAGCAAATTTAATAGTTCTGGTTTTGTTTTCGGGAGAGAAATTGCAACTGGGTCTGTTAAGAGAAGATAATGTAAAGAATCCGTTGCATAATTGTGGTTGACGTATAACCGAGTTTAACTTCCTCAACTTCTCCAAAGCTCAAAGATGATAACTTACTTTTCGGATCGGACGTCTGATTACGTTTCCTCATTGGTATGGATTGGTCACAGGCACATTCATAGTTTTTAATTTTTGCTTCAGAACTCCACTCCTGCAAAACAAAACGGTAAATAAAATACCAAGATTTTAAACAGCCATATAGCTCCTGCAACGCTGCATGAGCTTAAAGGGCTTTTATACATTACATTAAATGCCCAACAAACCTCAATTGTGTTACTTGATGCATCCGCAGAAATATTAACACTGAAATGACCATCCGGTGCTTCAAAGTCGAGCCATACTTCGCAACCTCTTCGAACGTGAATGGATGCCACTTTGTCTTCCCATTTACCTGGAAAGGGTGTTTTTGACCCGTGATTCATTGAAGTAAAGTAGGAATCGCAGTATTCACAACCACCGTACAAATAGGCCCTAGCACACTCTCTATACCTCAGCTCAACATCTTCACAACTGCATAGCTGTAATTAATTACCAAATAAATATATTTTAATTACTCTATAAATGCTTTTAAGCTACTTAACTTGGATTTTGTTTGAAATCTTTTAAAATTTATTTTCGAAAGGTACTCTAACTCCTCGCCCATTAGCTGCGCCTTATATATGAAAAAAATCATCTTTTGAAGCATGTTAACATGTGACAGTTACCCTTTTCAACATCTAAAAGGGATAGCATGCGGCCTAATTAACGAGAGCGACTTATGGACGAGGATTAAGGGTAGTTGAGAAAATTTATCAAATGACTTTGAATTACCTTTGGGCAAGTACAAATTGCAGATTGCGGTGGCTTGTTCCCCGAAGGAAGATTCTGCATGGATTCATTGTACGCATTATGGTTTCCCCTGAACTTTGACCTCTCTAACAGAACTAGACTGCACCCAGGGGTGATTTCAAAGGATAAAGCGGTGCTTGTGGAGGATTCTGGAATGTTTTTGAAGTCAGGGATCTGATCATTGTCCATCAGAGTGTAGAAATTACCCTGTAGCCCTTCTTGAAAATAGAGATTTGCACAAGGAGTGTCTACCAAAGCGTGTTCTTGAGGTGTAGAATCCTCATTTCCACTGGAGGCTGAACTTATTAAAATTAAAGATAGGGAACAAAATGCTAGAAGAACTTTTGCAAATATATTGCCAAAAAGTAAGCTGGAATGCCGGTGTGAACAGCATTTCCTGGACATTTTACTGAAAAGGGAAAGATAGTTCAAGATCGGAGCTTGTTCAGCATCCAGCTTGAGTAAATTAAATTAGAATCGCAAGTAAATCGAAATTGCAGTACTTTTATGTAGGGTTAGTTGCCATAAATTGTATCTTACTCCTGTACTGCATCATTGCATGTTATCTCTGTTCGAAGAATAGTAATTTATTTCATGATCAAAATGTTATCTCTCTGGAATATGAATTCTATCCGTGATACATACAAGTTAGTTGTGCTGTCATTCATTCATACATGGGCTTTACTTGGTATGGGGGTATTTCTTCGTAGAGATAGAGATAAGGTTTCGGGCTACTGGGGCTACACTGTTGTGAACTTTTGGGGTCAACCTAATTATCTTCTGCTATGATCTATGATTAACTTGCTGGAATCATTTAAACGTCGAATGATTTATTGATAAAAATCGGCGGTGATTTGCCAAGCTTCTTCTTTTTTACTTGGCTAATTTCTGTCTAAATGAAACCTTAAAGTTTTCGGACTAGTCCACCAGTACCAATTTATAGTGTTAGTTAGAATGTATGAAAAGTAGGGCCAGGGCTATCGATGTTACTGTGTACTATGCTTCAAGGATTTATACGCGGCTTTAAATAGCGTTCTTAGCTCCCCTAAGTAGCTTGATTTCTGCATAAATACAATGTGATATATATAATTATGATTGAACTGGATTACGCTTACAGTTCCGTAAAAATGATGCAGCTAA
>JAQFZX010000916.1:0-40975 GCA_034682405.1 Hydroisotoma schaefferi | reverse complement strand
CGTAACAGTAAAGAGTGGTCAATATCATTTACTTATCAAATTACACGAAAACCCAACTGTCAGTGTAACCTTTAAATGTTTAAAATGCCGAGTCTTCTTCTAAACTAGCGTTTTACTATTTTAATCAGAAGAGCCCTAAGGTACACCTTTTAGCTAATAAATTTTAGAAATTATAGGTGCCTGTCAAAGTCCTGTCGTCAGTAATTCACACTGCTAGGACTTTTTATAATTTCCTGGTTAATACTTCAACATACAAGTTATCAACAACATACCTACCATGACCTGCAAAATATGTACCAGAATTCCAGCCCAATTTAGTGTTTTATCCAGTGTTTTAGCATTTTATTTTTATAGCATATAAAACTGAAACGTTTCTTTAAAACATCTTCACAGATTCACAAAACATTATGAAGACAGATGCCTTAAATCCATCCTAAATTAATTATCTCTGGCCTGAAGAAATTTGCTGTAAACTTGACTGCCTTTCATGCACAAAACTAGCTATAGCCACTAAACAAATAACTGATTTCATCTTAACTTTATCTTTATCTGTGTCTGTGCCCACAGATTTAGATATACTATGCCTTACATTTTATATTAGCACTACCGCACAGAAAAGTTTGTACAGCCTACGCCTACAAGTTTACTAGTCGGTTCAAGTGCATCAAATTTTAAAGTAGCGGAAGATTACATGAGTAGTACAAATCTTAACTAGAATTGACCAAAAGACAAGTAAATTGAGGTGAGGAGGCCAATCAAGATCAACTGACCCGGAATCTAAGCAAAAACAGAATCCATTCCCTAACCCAAACATTATTTAACTCTCGCTGATCCTTTTTAAAATAAACCAAATTCCTCAACAATAAATAATGATTAATGAACGTACTTTATTTTTATATACAAGTAATAATTTTATCATCCGTTTATTCTGCAGCCAAGCATATCACTCACACACTCTTGCATATGCATAGATATTTTGCTATTTTACAAATTCTGATTCTTTTTTAGCATAGAAATAATGGACCCTTTCATGTTCAGACCACACAAAAGACTGATTCCTTAACCTTTGGATTGAAATAAAAAAATTAAACCACCTTTTGGGATTTCTAACCTCTAACATGATATGATATGTATTTGTGTAAGAGGTCTTTTTTGTTGAGGAATACCACAGAAATAAGGGAATACACAATACAACATTAATTAAACCCATTTCCACGTTGTATTAAGGGAGTAATCATTAATAATCTTTCCCTGCCCTTATCCGGTATAACTTTCTGTTTTACTTTTTAATTCCTACCCTTTTGCAATTAATCAGAAAATGTCAGCCTTGCCTATTCTTGAATTAATCTATTTGTATTATTATTAGCATTCTAGACTTGTTCTCAAGGTTCTAATAGAGCCGAAGATTCATTGTTGGTTGAACATTCTGACGGAATTGATGATAAGCTTCCGGTCGTTTATTGAGGTTTTACTATTCTATTATCCATTATAAGGCGCCCGCTTCCTTTCTTATCTACCTATCTTTCTACTGAATTACGACAAGACCAAAGAAAGTGAAATCTGATCCTCTTTTCTTGATATGATAAGCCCAGCTAAAGTTCATTATGATATTTAGATTAGTGTCATCTAATAAGTTAACGACGATTAATGAAACGACTTGTCGAGTGAGAGTTTTCTGTGTGAGATAACATTTTTCTTGGAATTAATATCACAAATTAAACCAATTATTCAAGGGTAGCTAGAATTATAGATAATGGTACAATTTTGATTAAATTATTTTTTAGCGATCCTTCGTGCGATTTAAGGAATTATTTGGATAATTTGAAATGCAACAAAATATACTGGCAACTGGAGTAGATTGGCAGAAGCTTTTTTTTGTTCTTGGTAACTTTGAATTTAATTGACACTACATGCGTTGCATCTTAGATTATAGCGAGAAGAATTCACTACTTAAAATTAATTGAGTCAGTATAATTCTCACTAAAATGCACCTAATTCATCATAATCATTCCTTACAAAATTTTGATTAATACTTTTACACCAACAAGTGAAGTTGGCTAGTAATCTGACCTCATTTTTCTTTACCAAGTTTTGCATTGTATTTGGAATCTGATTGTAGAGTTTTAGTGGGAGTCTAACTAGAAAAGTAATGTGAATGGCGAATTGCAATATGTGCCGTTGATTTATTGTACCTTAATGATTTTAAACCTTGGACTTGAATTCTATGTATAATGTGCTTACGGTCATTAGGGAAAAGAAACTTACATATTGCACTGCCTACTTTATAAATTTTTATTACTACTCATAAAGAATCCCATAGTACTTTACTTTTTGTAGACATTTAATGTATATTTTTCCAATAAATCCTGCAGTTCGTGTAGCTAACAAGGTTTAAGACTATCAACAAAGTTGAACTTATAAGACAAAGTCTACGGAAAAGTTGGTATTGTAGAAAAATTTCATTTCTAGAACGACAACCGGAACTTGATGGATATCATGTATGTAGCAGTAGCTGCTTATTAATTCTGTTAAATGAATGTTCATTTGGTTTTGTTTGCTTCTTCCCTTTAAACCCATAGTCAATTTGCCATTTTGCGTTTTGGCTCTGTCTCATTAATTTCATGGTTAGTTATTACTTTTAATATTTAAGTTTACAAAGTATTTAATAACTTTCATACGATTATAAAGAAACATAAGCTTCTATGGGATGGGGTCTGTCTTACATTAAAAGCTTGCGAAAAAGGAACTGCATCATTCAGAAACTAGAAAATAGTTTACATCATCCTAACAATTTCGAACTTTCGCCTTTTATTTTAGTATTCAGAAGGTTTACCGCAACAAAATAGGTAATTTACCAACTGCCAAAAAGTATACAATGTTAGTTTTATTCTCTAAGATATCCATCATAAAGTGATCTGTCTACTTGCATTACCATCGCTCGCATGCCCATCGGCTCATCCTCGATCCTCTTGAATCAATAAACGGTCAAAACCACTCATAATTACGGCATATCATTTTTAAAGTAACATTGTTGATCGAATTGAAAGAATCATCGTTGAAATATATTTTTCTCCCAGTTTAATATCCTCTTATCACGTAAGTAAAAGTAAGGAAAAGTAATAAATATATGAATAAAAAATTCTACACTATCCATCCTTAATTGTCCTCCCACCCCCTGAAAAGAAAGTATGTATCAATCAAAGGTAAAACGAAGGTGCACAACGTAAAATTGGTACTTTTACAAGCTAAAGTACAGGGAGACCTTTTAATGCTGAACTTTTAGTTTTTGAGTTTATCTGCATGATTAGTTGTTATCTTTAGTGAGTATTTTACCAATCATCCCCACTATACTACACGAGTATACATGTAGTAGTAGTCATTTTGTAAAAACATAATCTTATACCTTTAAAAATTAATAGAGAGATCTACATCTACGAGATGAAATCCTTTAGCATTTTGATGAGCAAATCATGCATGCAATACATTAGCCAGGAGTCAAAAGAATTAAGAAAGAAGGTCAATGAAAATCGAGTTTGACCAGTTTCTGATTCGAAGATCACCTTTAAGCAATGAAATACAACCTAAAAGGTGTAACTGTACATGTCTGCATTTGGGAATAAGGGATAAAGATACAAGAATAGGTAAAGTGAGCTTTAGCCTTGATAATGAAATTGGTTTAATGATTCTGTTTCAATAGTATAAAAGTGGTGAACTTAGATGTCCACTAAAATTGTAATTTTGCCTATGCGTGCTAGTTGTTGACTCTTATCTAATACATTAAAGTATATATAGCTGTTTGATTGAATAGATGACGAATTGGACAAAAAAGTTGACAATTTGTAAACATGAGTTTGAGCATGATACTTTTGGAAGTTAATTTTAAATACACGCATTCTAACGGAATGTCAGTAGGTTTTAGACAACGCTGCTACTGAGCTGAGCGCGTTACGGAAGGGAATAGGGAGGGAGATGTCGACGATTACTTTTATAGCAATTATTCTAGTAATTTTTTGTTGTTTCTACGTGTTAAAAGTTGTACTTTGTTAAAAGTTCGTGTAGAGATCGACATTAAATATCCGGTTATCAAGTAAAGAAGTTATTTTTCCCAGTTCCCTTTGCATACGCATGCATGCAACGATGCTACACGGTAAACTTTCTAAAAACCCGAAAACAGTTGCAAGAATATTATAGAAGAATAAAGAAAATATCCCGAATTAAAGATCTTGGGGTAATAGTTTATGTTATAGGCTTGCTTAGAACAAGTTTGTTTTAGTCTTAGGATAGACAATAGCTTTGTTAATTCTTTTGGTAACTTTATGCGCATTTGATTGAGAATGTTATAGTCAAGTTTTGAAGTTAGTAGGGAACTGGGCCATTTGAAGCTACTTTAGCTCATCACCAGTTTTTCTTCAGTGTATGATGACCAGACCACTATCCTTTAAACTCAAAGTGGGCTTAGTAGTGGTAGTGGTTGGTGTTGATGATAACCCCCAATCATATCTGCACTACTGGCGAGAAGGATGTTTGATTTGACAATTTCTCTTCATTTCTAGTTCAATAAGTAGCAAAGATTATAGTTAGTTTACTACGTGTCTGTCTGTAAAGGTACCTGGCATACCGCATTTGTTGAAAAAAAGATCAAAACCTCTTAACAAATTATCATCCAGTGCAGTACTTGATCGATATTACACATGCATATCTATCTATCTAAAAACCAGATACTTTTGAAAGTAAAATGGATTTCACCAATTGACTTCATATTACGTTTTTAATAAGTTTATTGAACTTGACGCATCATCATCTCTTTGCAATATCATTTCATGTCATTTTTTCAATCCTTAGGTCCTTGACCACAATGGATCTTTGCTTGAGATAATGATTTCATAAATTGAAAGTCATACGGAATTATAAAAATTTTTACGTTGCTATAATACAGGCATTGTAATCCTGTCATTAGTTTCGAATTTTGACAGGGTGTACAAGTATATGACACCATACCACCCGATCATTACCCTAACTTTGATGTATTTAAAATTAATAAAAATAACTATTGAAGCCGAATACTCAAGATAAACTGAGTACGACAACACAAAATGCCCGTACAATGAATGGAGTATTTACACATTAAATATAACGTACATAACTTCAAATACAATCAGAAGTTTCTCCATTATTGCTAAAATGTTAAACGAAATAACGCCCTCGTCATATTCATAAATTATCATAAATTCTAAAAACACAGACAACATCCCATCGCTTACGACCAAGCTTCATCGTCAGACAGTTTTCTTTTAACTCCAGTCACCACAGTCCCTTGACTAACAAGATTGACTTGTGAGAGACCTCCCGACATGTTAACAGTGACAGGTGTGTACGTCGTTCCAGTGCCGTCTATATAAATTGACAGTAATGATTTCAAATACTTAATTACAACCTACATCTTTCTTTCTTTTCAAACAAATTCCTAAAACCTTACTTGTTCCTGCTTTATGCAAGGGTGGGTTCAAAGGAGTTTTGAAAACAGCAGAAGAACCAGGCAGTCTTACATTACTAGGCTGAGACGAGCTACTTGCTATCGCTTTTTTATAAAATTGCAACTGATAATTGGGCTGAGTTAAGCAAAATCTATCCGGAGGCAATCGCAACCCCGATGTTGACTTTAATAAAGGCAATGGTTGTGTATTTTTGTTTTTAGCCAAGTCCAGCAACATCTGGAAATGGAAAGGATCAATTATTCTTCCATCTTCGAATCTCTAAACCTTAAAATATAACATCCGGCATTAATTTAAAACCTACTTCCCGTGGAGGAGCCGTCGTGAACGACTTGCTTGTCATGTTTTTAACAGCAAGTCTGATATCTTCCGCATCTATTGCTTTTTTCTTAGCATAACCTGAGTACATCCGAGCCTCTTCTACCGTGTTTGTCACAAATCCTATAAACATACATATTCATCGTTATTTGACCGACAATGCAATTTCACCCTTAAACGTCTTTCTTGAACTCCGAAAGTCTTACGATATACGAATTCCAGCATTTGGTTCACAACCCTTGGTTCATGAAGTGTCACTCCCATCTCTTTCAATATCGTGTGCATAACAATCACATCCCGAGGCAACTGCTTGGTCGCCGTTGTAACTGTAGACAAATGACCGTGATTTGCTGCCATTTTAAGAAGCGTTTGACCTAAACCTCGCAGCAGGTCAGAGGTCACGTCACTCCCAACTAGCGCCGCCTCTCTCTGGAATAAAAACCGTGATAAAAACAATTACATAACTCCAAAAATACAAAACCAACCGACGCAATGTCCTACAAAACAAAACAAAACTCTATACAAAAAACAAAAACTTAAAAACTACGTACACAAACCTCCTAAATTGACGGGGTTTTGATATTTCGGCAGCCTTTTCCCTTAAATTGTACCAAACAAACTCGAAATTTCAAGAAATGCTTGAAAAATGTGGAAAAATAAAAATTCAACTCCAATTTGTAAAAAAAAATCGACTTTTTCGAATCCAGATTTCTACTCCGATCCCGATAACAGTTGAGACTAGCGGTGTATAAAGTAAAATTAAAGGCGGGAAAAAGTAAGTTGAAAGTAGAAAAGAAAAAAAAGCGATCCAGGGAATATTTTTCCGCAAAATCCGCAGCACGCTTCTTTTTTGAAGTGTTTTTATTTTTTGAAACTGACTAAACAAAACCGATTACTTGGGTAATTAATTACAATTACAATTAATTAAACAAATTAATTAGCAACTTTTGGATAAAAACAATACATTGCACTACACGCGACGCGTGCTTTGATTGGATTACTAAACTAAACTATACTAAACTATCGACGGCGAGACGAAGAATTCTAAATATAATTACTGCAAGTAATCACATTTTTTTATCCATTGATTGACGTCAAAAATCGAGTGAAAGGTAGGGATTTCTGATAGTTTAGTTGAATATTTAGTAGAATTATAAGAAGGGTGGGTTGGGTTGCGCCTAAGAAAGAGGTCAAAATGATGACTATACGCTGTACACACGAAAAAAAGCCGGGCAGTAAGTTTCTAATGATTTATACCCTTATTTTGTTGTTATTTTGTGTGAGTGATGTATAGGGATTTAATAATTTGAAACTTGTTTTTTTTGTAGCTACGTACACTCTTCTTGTTGGTCAGACGTATACGGTTGGGAGGAAAGGAGGAGATATAAGTTTCCCAGAGGATCAATCAGTGAGTAGAAATCATGCCGAAATGACTGTTGAACACCCTTCTGCAAACCTCGTAAGTACTTTCTGTCTTATCTTAGGTTGTAGGGTCGTATGGCCTAGTAAACTACCATTTTTGAAACCCTTTACTTCTGCATTTTGAACGAAAGTAGGACGATTAAATAGTTTAAAATAAATGGAGCTCTAAAGTAATTGGTGTCGTGTTAATGTTTTCAGTCGGATCCGCTGTTGATTCCTATGGTTGTTATCACGGACATGGGATCTAAATTCGGAACTTTTGCGAATGATGGAATAGCCAGGAGGTCACCCATGTCTATGAGAGAGCCCATGAATCTGTCACCCAATGATAGGTTCCGGTTCGGCCTTCAGTGGAACGAATATGAGTAAGGTCTATTTGTGAAGAAATGGGGGATACTTGCTTACTCATTTTCTGTGGATCGTAACTGAATTGAATATGTTAATTTCAGAATAATATACCAGTCTCTGGTAGTGACTCCCTCGGCTTTGAAGGAACCGTCGAAGTTAAAAACCGTCATAATGACATTAGGAGGTCATATGGTGGCCGAATGGATTGATAAAGTTGACTACGTTGTGATGGACGTCGTTACACTCACGATCAAGGCGGTGTGTGCCCTTTTGTCTGCGAAACATATTGTTCTACCATCATTTTTCAGTGATCTCTTGGAGTGCGTGCAAACTAAAAAGGGACAACCAAATCCCTCTAATTTCACACCTCCTCTTGGAGAAAAAAGTCTGCGATGTGCGGAAATGTCATTAGAACCGAATGTCAGGAGGACTGAACTTTTTAAGGGAAAAACCTTCATGTTCGCTCATCATAAACATCTGAGAAAAATGGGAGTGGCTGTCAAGTGCGGAGGTAAATGCCGTTTAGTAATCATTTTATTTTTATAGTTAAACTAATCTGCATTTTAATTCGAAAGATTATTATTTATTTAGCAATATTCTATGCGGTACATGTAATCGATTGAATTTTCTTTTACTCACAGGAGGAGTTTCTGTTTTGTTAAGTTCCGTAGCAAAGGAAGATGTTGCTAATCCTAATTTTGTGTTGATGACTCCATCGCAAGAGCTAGCATTGTTAGATAAAACAACTGTGACTGCAATTGGTACGTGTTATCTGTCTGTCCAGACCAGAGTATCCAACTTAATTTATTATTCGCAACCGAAATGAATCAATGAAATCATTCCTATTATCAATAGAACTTTACAAGAAGGCCAAGAAAAGAGTGATTCAAGACTCTGAGATAGGACTAGCTGCTGTTTATAATAGCGTTGAGAAATTTTGCAATCCAAACAGCAATGTCATCGATGGTGTTTTTCCGAAACTCGCCTCGCAGACTCAGGAGTCAAGTTCCGAAGGCTCGGCTAGAGTATTAGCTCCGGAAACTCAAGATCAGGCTACCCAGCGGTCGACGGCAAATTCAGAATCAGTGAACGTAGTTGAAGACACATTCATAGCTAATGTGAAGGAAGAACCGCATAGTGGTAGAGGCGAGTCTGAAGCTAGTAGTAGTGGATCATCCGCACGAAAACGGACAGAAGCAGGAAAACCAGAAGAAGCCCCACAGCGAAAGAAAAGGTGCGACCCTTAAGTTTTCCCTATTTTTTGGCATTGTATTTTTATTATTAATTTTTCTATTATCATGTTGAATATTCTTTCGAATGTTGTTATTTGGTAGGATATAAGTCGCGAAAGTACATTTGTTGTACTTTTGTTAGCATGTATGGAATGAAATAAAGGTTTCTCAAGTAAAATTAACTACAATTTGGCTAACTATAACATCTGGCAATCATTTGCTTCATGAACTTTTATTTCATCCTTATTTATATTTTTTTAATTCATTCGGCTTCTTTTTGCGTTGATTAGATCTGCTGAAGAATATTTGGTGCAACCAGAATCAAGTAGTAAACGGCTTTGTTCACAACAAATTGAATCGGAAAAGGCTCTTTGTTCCTTATTCGGCTTGAGTGACGAGGAAGATGTCGAAATAGGTGTATCCGTGGACATAGTACCTGATACTCAGGATCAAATACCTTCTGATAAAATTCCAGTCAACGTTTATTCCGTGGACATAGTACCGGATAGTCCGGATCAAATTCCGTCTGATAAAAGTCCATTGAATGTTTCATCCGTGGACATAGTACCGGATAGTCCGGATCAAATCCCGTCTGATAAAAGTCTATGTAACGTTTTACCCACTGACAAAATACCTGATACTCGGGGTCGGAATCAAATGCCGTCTGATAAAAGTCCATGCAACGTTTTAACCACGGACATAATACCTGATACGCGTGGTCGGGATCAAATGCCGTCTGATAAAAGTCTATGCAACGTTTCTATTATAGTTCTACCTGTAATTCAAGCATCCAGGAATGAACCGACGTTAGAAGTCATAGACGGAAGAATGGTCAAGAATTACAAAACATTCAAGAAAGTTCTAACTTTATCACAGCAGCGAGAAAAAGATGACATTTCAGGAAAAACCTCGTCCACTGCCAATAGTGCCAAGTCTTTTGGTGCTGGAACTAAACTTACGTTTGAAGTCTACGAATATCAGCCGGTCCTGCAATTTGGGAACAGAGGACCTTCTACTTCTCCCAAGAGAACTGTGAGCAGAGATGAAGAGGAACCTGAAGACGAGCCTCAAGAAATGGATGTTCTCGATGAGATGACTGGTATTAATTTAGTTTAGAAATAACTTCCATTTTTAATTCATCTTGTTCATATAATTCTCATAAAACTTATATGCTTTTGGTTTACAGTTAGTGCTTCAACTTCTGCAGTGAACACTCGCCCAAAGCGGTTTGCTAAGCAGCACAGTACCGGCAGTCATGTGAAAAAACCTAGATATACTTCATTACCACCCCTTTTTCCTACAGATGATGTTATGGAAGAAGATGATGTTTGGGGGTTCAATTAAGAAGATCCATTCGTTCAGCTGGATTATAAAAACCCCGGATTCCGTAAATATAAAAGTACTAATAGATTTTCTCATAAAGCTTAATAAAGTTAGTACAATATAATATAATATAATACAGCAATACTCTTGGCGTACATTAATTAAAGCGGACAAGTCTTTGAGAAGTAGAAGTGTGCTAATGTTTTATGTCACAATAAGGCACTTAAGGCATTGCTCTGTAATCATCTACCTAATTCCAAAAACGATATTAACTGTTTGATAAAGATTTAACAACTGACTATTTTGTTGCGATACACCTTACCTTAGAATCTACCGGAATATACACTATTAAAACTCGTTTTTTGGCTTGAGTTGTTACATGTTTCCATAAACTACGTACTTTTTGTAGGGGTTAGAGGCTGACTTTCACAATTAGAACTAGTTGCAACTTCATTAAGTAACTTTTCATCAACAATATTGTTGAAATCTATTTTATACGGGGATCCTTCATGACTGTTGATCTGGCTTGTGGGTGTGGTTGGCCCAGCGTAAAATGTAGCGTTACATCCCCCACCACTAGCAGCATTAGATTCAGAGGGGCTACCAAACATATTAGGGTATGAAGCATAAATGTTAGGATGATGAGAATGAAAAGTCGAGTAAGAGCTTGGTTGTTGCTGAGAGTTCAAATACGGTTGACCTCCGACCTCACCCCCATTGTACCCCCCTCCATAGGGCCAGTCAGCCTGCGGAGGTAACAAAGATGCGTGAACTCCATTGAAGTTGTTGAAATTCATCGAACTGCCACCTTAAATAAAATAAAAGGCTTTTGTGAAAGTGAAAGCAGGAGAAAGTAACGTTTGATTTACGTTTCTACACAAATGCTACAAGTTTTTGATGAATTCAAGATATTCTCTATCCTTACAGTTCTCAATCTCACCTGGATTCGTGGCGACATAAGTCGCAGACTTTCTAGGTGGCTCTCGCTTTCTCCATTTGGCTCTGCGATTTTGGAACCAGACTTGTACCCTGGATTCACTCAGTCGTAGTCTTATAGCTAGTTCTTCTCTGGCAAAGACGTCTAAAAATAATTAAAGACAAACGTCTTATCAGTGCCAACGCTTCGTGAATTCTATAAAGCTTCGCTGCGCTGGTCCGGTCCTTTACCTGGGTACGGAGCCCTCTCAAACGCTCTCTCAAGCTCTTCAAGCTGGTAGGCCGTAAAGGTTGTCCTAAACAATTCAGAAATACTCAAAATCGTACTTTACTCAACATTTCACAAACTTTTTCAGGAAAAGTCCACATAACTTACCGTGTTTTCTTTTTCTTCGTTGTATTGTCCACGTTCTTCTTGGACTTTTCTTTTTTCGGGAGGGTGGACCCGGTTCCGTTTCCCTGTTGTTGGCTGAGGACCGGGACCATCGTTCCCGAAATGTTGTTAGAATATCCATTGATATGGTCCACAATTCCTCCTTGATCTCCTTTAGATCCCCCGTAGGGAAAGTGGGCCAAGTTTATCGGAGAGTTCGACTCAGCGTTGCTGGGGCAGAGTGAGACTTGACCGTTGTTGGGGTTATCGGGGGACATTATCGGGATCTGTGATAAGTCAGAGTACTGCGGGTGAAGTCCTAGCATAACCTGAGATTATAATCAAGTCTTACTTCAAACGATTCTTCAAGCACGAGAAAGATGAGTATATTTGAGAGAAAGCAGAGTGAAAGTTCACTGTCTCATTCTGGCTTCGAATAGAATCAGTATTTCAAGTTAAAAGGTAAATTCACCATCAACTTCTTTAATGAGGCTTAGGTAGATTATAAACTGCATTTTAAGCAAGTTTAAGCAAACTCGAAAGAGTGTAGGATAGTATTGAGTGAGATTGAGTCAGACAGGCGAATGCATTGTTCCAAACTTGCGAGTTTCTTTCAAGCCGCAGCCGTAGTTCTTTTTAGGGATAACGATAGATTTATAAATTAACTTCAAACTTACCTGAATTGAGTGGAAGGGTGCGGCATTATTGTGACCTCCGCCAGAATGATTATTACCCTTAGGGATCAAAGCACTTCCATCATGATTAATAAACAATTTATTGCCCTGTTGCTGCTGATGGTGGTGATTATGAAGAACTTGCTGATCCTGTTGATGCTGATGATGAAGTTGGTGTTGAGATTGAACTTGACCATTGTTATCGATAGGGATTAAAGTATGATGATGATGCGGTGGGGACAAATTGTGCCCATTGAAGCAATGACTCGGGTCCAATTCAGGGAATAAATTGTCATCTAAGGAATGTCCTTCCATGTTGATTAAAGCTCAATTAATTACTCAACTATAGGGTCACCACTACTGGTATTAACCTAGCCTAGCCAGACCCACACGAGTCCTCCAGTTGCATACATATATCTTTATATTAAACTCTAGAAGACTAAATGAGTTAAGTGAAGTAAAGTATTTTATATTGTAGGAGTATTTTCACCTAATTGGCTAGATGAGGATGTTTAACTGGGAAGGAATTGGGATGAAGATTATGATGATCCCTTTTCGTTTCACCACAATCAAATCAATTATCACCAATCAGACAAAATTCAATCAGTATTTAACTGTGAGACTTCATTCAGTACTTTATAAAGTGTGGCCAAGTTGTGTTCTGTCTCACTTGAGGCTTGTAATAGTTAGTTAGTAATAATAATGCTAATTCCTTTTGGTTGAGGAGACTAGGCCTGATAGATTACTGACTGATTGCCCAAATAAAGCTCAACTAGGCAATGACGAGTAGGGCAACAGCGTAACGAGACTAAATACTTTTAATAACTCGGTCGGGACAACACCCAGGTTTACACTGATTGAAGAATTTAACCAGAACTACCCCATAAATGGTCTGTGATCATCTCGGCCTAAGAATAGCTTTATTCATGGGAAAATTTGCAGAAAGAGGCAGATCGTAAGCTAGAGAGCTAAAGTTTAGTCCTTCAATAGTTAACCAAGCTATCGGTCAGTATTTACGTCATACAAGAAGCAGCTTATAAACTGGATTGAATAGGGTGGTTCCTTAGCAGAGTTCATCCCTTGGCCATTAAGTTCCCTTGCATAAGGATAAGGCAGATTCAGTTTTGTCATCGGGAAATATTAAAAGGAAAGTCTTATATTTGTTTAAGTAAGGATTCAACCCTCAAGGGTAGTTCTTTGGTGGAGTTGAGGTTTGGTTACGTAGACATCGCTTGGCTAGGATAGAAATGTTTAGAAAAAACTCTGGCCGGAGTCGTATAGTTTTGGATTTATGGGCTGATCATTTATGAAGGATCCGCCCTATCAAAAGACTTCGAGAACGCCTTCAAATATTTTTTTTGTCTTTTCACCATACAAAACCACCCTTTGCATTTATTTAGTGATCAATTGAGAGACAAACACGACGGAGAGTTGAGGATTTAATAGTGTAGTTGATTTCAGTGAATGGAAAGAGTTTATTTGAGCCTTTCTACAGATTCAACTGGGGATAGCTTTATTCTAGATATAAAAACAAGACGAGAGTTTTTCAAGAGTTAACATAACGTAAAAGTTAAATTATTATGTTATTCCTTTTTTATAGTTAATCTCGGGTTAAAGTATTGGCTACTGAGGACTGACTAGATATTAGTTCTGACCGTTATTTGTACATAACAGTGGTATAAGATGCATTCGAAAGATTTTTACAGCTTCTATATTCATTAAGCCAATTAGTTAAACTCTACTTGGGAAATGGACTTCATGTCGTGTTGCGAACAGCGCAGCAGTCCCTATAATATTTTATGGTTTTAGAAAGATAAAGATGATGAGAGTTACAACTTGTAATTTACATGACAAGTTCTGTACAAGTAATAGCACTAGAGATGTGCTATTTATTGCATTGTACGGGGTTCTGTATATTTTCATGTCCTCTGTATTCTGATCTCTGCTACTTATTGAGAGAGATTAAAGATATGATGCATGAGTCCAGTGCATTGCACAGTGTCAAGAAGTTTAGAGATCAATATAATCAAGCTCAATTAAGCATTTCCTGTCCCCTTCAACTCTGTAATGGTTGAAGCATTTAATAATGCCTGAAGTATGTTCTTCTACCATGTCGTGTTAATATAATACACTTGTAACATTTACAGCTTAAACTAAACATGAACCTTACCACACTGAGTAGCTTTGACTTTTTTGTAGCAGACCGAAAGCTCGTCTGTGTAAGTTTCGAATTCATATTAATAAAGAAATGCCAAGAACAAAACTTGGTAATATTTCTTACATCATATTAACAACTGAGGACGTCTTTACACGAGTTTGGCAGTTATTTAGTCCTGAATAACACTGTCAGTGTAGTTGGTAGTCTGTCGTCTTCCGAGTTGTGAAATGAATGACCATTTTATTGATTAGAAGTTCGTCTGTATTTCTTTTTCAGTAAAATTCTTACTACACACTTATCCGTGACTTTTTCTTAAATTTTTTTAGCATATATTTCGTCCCCGGAGACAACTACGACCGACATACATGTTGATATGTTTTTAAAGTTAATAACAGTAAATGCTTCTGAAACTAGAGATTGAGATTATTTAAAATTATGAATCATTAGAAAACTTGTTTCCAACGCGGAATTAAAATGTTCAGCGTTAAATATTTTATAAACCTAAAGAGAAGCTTACAATTTATACGTGCATACAATCCCCAATATATCAATAATAATTCCCAACATAACTCTTATTATTAATCCTTTCTTTCAAAATAATGAACTGATAAAGAATCTAATCTATCTTGTACCCTTCAAAAGCACAAGCCACACATCAAGCGATAAAGGAACTAAACTGGATTAAAAATGATCGAGAACACAAAGAGCTCTTTACTACCTCATATATCTCATTTCACAGAACTTTTTTAATAATCACTCATTGATAGAAATGAACAATCAGTTTGTCAACTCTTTCAACTCTAAACAAAATCTTTTAAAAAGCATACAACTCATCTATAGTAGCCAGCCTAGCCAAAATATTGCTCCGGTGAAAGTAAACTTATGTTGGGAATTATTAGATTAGAATCACTAGGCACTAACCCATCCGTATTTAATATTTAATCATTTATCATTATCAAATATCGTCAATGAGCATCAAATTTAATGAAGTGACAGATTGGCAGATTATAACTCATTTTCTGACCAAAAGTGACACTTTGTAAATAGCTTAGAGTCGAGCTTGATCTCATTTCTGAATTTCACCCACAGGTTTTTAAGTTGGTTTATATGCTGAGCTTAACCCTTCTCTCACACTTTCATAATAATAATATCTATCATCTCTATCACTAAAAAAGTGCCAATCAACATCCCTTAAAACCATAAGGACTGTTGACTTCAACTTAGGTAATTTCTCGTGCATGGGAGTGTCAAGGATTGATAAGTGCATGTATGCTTAGCCGATAATGGATGATCTTTTATTAAATACAGACCAAAGGGTGGTATGCTCGGTCATTGTTATTACAATTATGCCACCAAACCAAACTAGGATAGGATAGAGATGATGATGATGAAGGGGTGAGCCCTTCAGTTGTACATAGTTCAGCCAGTTAGAGAGATAAAGGGTTCAACTTGACCAAAATAACACGAGAGATGAGTCTTATTCACACCACTCCAATTTACAATGTCAATAGGGTTTTTAGTTCATCTCAACCCTGTAATTTTTATTTCACACAAGCTGACTCCAGCACAACCCTACCGAATACCGGGTATATTGTTGTCCCACATCGTTAATCGGAGGGTGAATTCATTTTTAGCAGAGAAGACAGAATACAAACGATTAAAAATGATAAAGCCAGAAGCTCTTTGACTAAGGACCTTGTCAAAGTCAGTGACAGAATGAGCCGTGGGATTATGATTATGATTATGATTATTGTTACTTTTTTTTAATAAATGTTCCAGTCAATTATGAAGTTAATAATAACAATTTTTTCGCTGCCAGGTAAAACAAAAGACGTAAAAATTGTGTTTAATGATCCTTCGTGTAATTTGATACCACAGAAGGGAGAGAACCCTTTATATGCGCGTGTTGAGACCATTAATTATTTTTTTAATTGTTGGGTAATCCTACGATATAACTTTACATTTTAGAATGAAGGGAGACGAGGCCCGGAGTTCGTCCATCGTGCATGCTGAGATAGTTATTGATGTTTCACATTTTTATAGAAAAAGTAAACTTCTACAGTGAACCTTTTTGTGTTATATTTTTAACTCTCAATTTCTCCGGGGAAGAATCTAATCATTGAGATAACCTATGAAAGCTAATTCATCCTTAGTCCGTTTGAAAATCATTATTTTAATGATAAAATTGTAAAACTCTCCGGTTAATAATTCACAAAATATCCCAAGCTTTTTCTCCTATAAAATGTATTTAAAGTGTATGCATAATCCTACTTTCCTACTATCGAATACTCATACTCGTCTATTGCCTAAAAAGTTCCCACAGTCTACAATTTATCTCCCCGATGCATCTTTCACCTCTTCACCAAATTGTTTGTACACACGTCTCAACTTCTCTAGAGGGTCACCATACTTATCTGTTTTAGTTTGTGGGTAATGCATAATAGCCAAATCTACCAACTCAAAAATAGGCAAAACCTTAGACAATTAAAACAATTCGATCTTCAAAAGATACAATCAAAGTACCCAAAACCCATCAAGGGAAATGAGCCTTAATAAAGTTATCTCATCTAGGCATAAGGTCATCATTAAAATCATTCTCTAGCACCAGACAAACTCATGGAAAAAACTTATGAAAAACACGAGTAAAACACGGTCATAAAGTGCTACTTTCCTCGTTGAAGAGCACACATCAAGCCTATTCTTTGTTCATGTAAAGTCCAATTTTGTATGTATACAAGCCTGTCAAAAACAAGTGAAAGTCGTTGGTAGAAACTAGTAAAAGTATCATCTAAAACTAGACATTTGAGATAAGGAAAGTCGGATATTCTGTCTCTATCTCTGATAGTTTTATAGGGGATGAAGTGTTCTTGAGAAGAACTTGAAGTCTCAGTGGGAGGTCAACCTCTGCAGTTCCCACAATAACACTTTCCGAGCTGCGCTTGGTCATACTTTCCCGTAATAAAATACACAGCAAAAGAGGAAACAATATGTAGAAAAAATTACTTGTATTAATGAAACTTGACCAGGGAAAGAGAGAGAACTGCCGGATAAAGCATTTAATAAGATTTTTTGTTGGATAACAATAATGGTTTGACTTAAGTGTTCCTTAAACTGGTGATGGATGGGCTAATGTTTCCCAATAGTAGGCTCATCTCCCTACTAATATTATTATGTGTATCCTATAAATAGGATGGGGATGATGAACAGGAACAGGAAGCTAGAATTTTTCGGATTAGCAACAATGCCCTCAACAATGATGATCCTGATGAGGCAGAGTTGGTTCAGAAGGGATGTACACTAAATATTATAAAGGGAAAGGGCCCATGTCTTTGTCTATGCAAAGGGCCATTTGATCATTGCATTTACAGAATTCAAGGGTACTTATTGTGGTGGTGGGAAGCTGCACGCGACCTGGCACCCGCAAGATCCAGCCCTTAGATTAGGTTACCACTTTTAACAATCTACCTTGATTCTATGTGAAGATAGAATAGAAGGATACAGAGAAAATAAGCATCAGTCACAGAAAGCATACACCGTATATACTCGAATAGAGTCCTGGGACACTAATTAATTTTTATGGGGCTTATCGGGTTTTTAATGGTAATTAAGAGGGGGCATTATTCGAGAGGGGACACTATTTGGGGGAGGACATACTATTCGAGTATACACGTTAAATGGGTTTCGTTTGATGTAGATCTAGATGCTTATAAAAACTTGTTGAGGTTGAGACAATATTAATATTTTTGAAGTATGGGATTGGGATACAAAGAGATAGTTTGCATATTGCAATTGTACGTTGTAGTTTTTTTTACATCCTTGGCCAAAAATAATCTAAACTTTAAGATGATTCTGAGGAAAAATAAAGGATGTTTAGTCTCAATTTAATTAGCATTAAAAGGTAGAAAGTATAGTAAATAAATGTGGATCTAATTTTGTTCGCTAATCTAGAATTGTCAAGTGTCAACATTCATACAAGCTTTCAGAAACAATATCCATTGTTTGGAATGTATAGGCATCTTCAAACCTAGTTATTAAAGCAGTAGCTTACGGATGCATGATAGAATTGCAGTTAATTTCAACTGCATTAAAGCACGAATGCCAATGCACGAAACCTATCAACTTCTACCTCTGTTTATCTAATTAGGTATAGAGTTTATAGTAGAAACTGCCTTTACGGTTCAACAGCAGTTGGTAAATATTACACACTGCATACAATAGCTGAACTAATTACAGAACTATCCTCTTATTACAAGCAGCTAACAAGCTACAAAATACAACGATACAGCGTCCAATAAATAATGCTGCAGTACACGTTAAGTCCTTGAATCCATTCCTCGTGTTCTTATTCGTTAAAGAGAGAGGTGTGTGTTAAAGGGGTACGTATGTATGTTATGTAAGACCAAAGTCCAAATTCCAAAGTCTAAAATAAACTCAATAAAAATAAGAGAAAGGTACAACGTGGACAAGGTAACCTTTGCCTTTACTATAGCTCTAGAAACTGCCTAAATAATCTAACCAACTTCATTCATTCAGCATTCAACCACACGTAAAGACTCTAAGAAAAGGTACAACAAGGGCCAGAATTAAGGCTAAATCATGGCAAATACAAGCTATTTGTAAATTTTAGATATCTAAAATACCTGGATAAAATTTACAAAGCAAAAATAACCAAAATTAACACTACAATCTCGTACATTTAGGTTTCAAACTTTACTTTTAATTCCTTAAATCTGAAGCATATCGTAGCGTAGCGTGCGTAGCTGGATTTACTACAGATTTAGATTGATACTTCAGCATATTTCATATTTCATACATACACAGTTTATTGACTTTTAGTAGCAAAAGCATGGTTAAAAAGTAGGCTATCTCTGGTTAATAATGTAAGCTCTGTCTGTGTTATATAGACTTCCCCGTATCCAACAACCCCGTTCACAAATGTACATATTTAGAGGTATAAACAGGTTTTTTTGGACTATTGACAACAAACAGAGAGTAGTACGTCAGAGACTCGGTTGTTAAATAAAGTTGGGTCCAAAGTGCAAAGTCGACTCAGTCATTAACTTTTTATTAAGTAAGAAAAGATAATAGAAGGAAAGAAACCGCATATGAGTAATTCCGTCAATCAATCCATAATTGACATCTGAGCATTACACACACACGCACTAACTTTACCAAATCCCGTAAAAATATTACGTAACTTTTGGGGTTAAGTATAAAAAAAAATCCACGAATTTAACACGGATAATACGTAAAAAAAGTAATTTTATTAAAATTAAATAAGGTAAGGGAAGGGTCCCTTTTAAAGGCCATTTATTTTGTATTTTTTGCATTTTTGGATTGTAGAGTTATTTTTACGTATAAAATAAAAATTTAGCATGGATCCGGGATCCGTAAGTTTTAATTTATAGACTGCAAACTGCACTTGCATTACGATTGTAAAATCCTCGCCCAGACACCGCGGGTTGTATATATAAAGATGTTTTGAAGTGTATTTAACATAGGAGGGGATACCCCTTTTAACATGTAAGGATAGGCGAGCGTGCGGCATAATTAAGTATTTAACGAGGGCGGTGTATGGGCGAGGAGACAGGAGACTTAGGGTAAGGTTAAGCAGGTAGTTTTTTGCTAGTTTTAGTTGCTGTACATATTAAATGAATTTATGGTTGTTTTGGCAAATTAGGAACCTTGGATTTTATTATTTGCTAAAATGGTAAATTATTACAATTCATGGTATGAATAAAATTTCATGGCCAATTCATAAAAAATTAAAAGGGATTTAGCTGGTTTTTAGGTGTGTGTCGTAATATTTATTTTGATGAATTTTTATACAAACAAGAGGGATAAATGTAAGGATTATTTTTATTTACTTGCAGGATCAAATTTCGAACGAAGTTTTGTAAATTCACTGTTGGATAAGGATTAATTGGAGAGATGTATCGGCTACAGCAAGGATCAAAATTTATTAGTGGTTTGCAAAATGCAGTTTGCAAGTATAACTGGGGAATCCAGGGGATTCAAAGGTATATAAGATTTTATAGGTAATTTATTAATAATAAGGGGTTTTTGTAGTAATGTAAACCTATGATTTAATTATTATTTTAGGCCGGGTGTGATTAGTTTAGCTGAACGGGGGTTTGCATCCGCTTCCGTCCCAGACCCTAAAAGTGAAGCTAAGGCTGCAAAAATGCAAAGAAAAGCTCCAGAATCGAACTCTTTTGCTGTGAATATGTTCCGAGGTGCGGTAGTTACCGAGCAGGCTTTCCCTTATCCCGATGTTTTGACAACGGACCAACGAGAAACGCTTTCCGAGCTCGTTTCTCCTGTACACAAATTTTTCGAAGAATGTAACGACGCTGCGAAGAATGACGTGGAGGAAAAAGTTGCTGATAATACTATGCAAGGTTTGAAAGAGATGGGGGCTTTTGGACTTCAGGTAGTGGAAGAAGATTGATGAGTATTAAATTACTGCTGGGGATTTAAGTATTGATTGAGTTTTAAACTTGCGTTTGTCTATATTTAGGTTCCCACCGACCTTAGCGGTCTGGGTCTGAATAATACGCAGTATGCCAGATTAGTTGAAATCGTTGGAGCTTATGATTTGGGAGTTGGAATTACCCTTGGGGCGCATCAGAGTATTGGATTTAAGGTATATACTGGAAACTGGACTGGAATGTGAAAGATTTTTGATCAAATAATAAGAAAAACTTAATATTATGAATAGGGAATACTACTGTTTGGAAATCCAGAGCAGAAGAAGAAATATTTGCCTGATGTTGCAACTGGTCGTAAAATCGCCGCTTTTGCATTGACGGAACCCAGCAGTGGAAGTGACGCCGGCTCCATCAAAACTCGAGCTGTCTTATCTCCTGACGGAAAAAATTATATTTTGAATGGAAATAAATTGTGGATTAGCAATGGCGGATTTGCTGAAATTTTTACAGTATTTGCCCAAACGCCAGTAAAGGATGAGAAAACTGGAATTACCAAGGATAAAGTGTCAGCTTTTATTGTTGAAAGAGCCTTTGGAGGTGTTACCAACGGACCTCCGGAGAAAAAAATGGGTATTAAAGCTTCCAACACTGCAGAAGTTCACTTCGAAGACACCAAAATCCCTGTTGCGAATGTTCTTGGAGAAATCGGTGGAGGTTTTAAGGTTAGTATTTTCATCTAGATTTTATTATTTCGGTGGTTCATTGTCATTTCATGTATGTTTTTATTAGGTCGCAATGAATATTCTGAATAATGGTCGATTCGGTATGGGAGCAGCCTTGTCAGGTACTATGAAGGCGGCTATTGCCAAAGCAGTAGATTTTGCAGCTAACCGGAATCAGTTTGGAAGAAAAATTGATACTTTTGGAGCTATACAAGAAAAAATTGCACGAATGGCTATGCTACATTATGTTACTGAAAGTATGGCCTATATGGTAGCCGGAAATATGGATCGTGGATTTCAAGACTTTCAGATTGAAGCTGCGATAAGCAAAGTATGTGAACAGTTTTCTAGATGAACAGTGGCGAAGGTCTTAAATATACTTTATCGATACGATATTTCTTTAAAGATTTTTGGATCCGAAGCTGCCTGGACAGTTGTAGATGAAGCGATTCAGATTATGGGAGGAATGGGATTTATGAAGGATACCGGACTTGAGCGAGTTTTGAGAGACTTACGTATTTTTAGAATTTTCGAAGGAACAAATGACATTCTTCGCCTTTTTGTTGCTCTAACAGGTAATTTTATATCATTTGCAGTCATGTTAGGATATTAGAACCAGTTTACCCAAGTCATTAATTTTTTATTCTTGAAAACAGGAATTCAACATGCTGGAGCTCATTTGAGAGAACTTCAGACTGCAATGAAGAATCCTGCATCTAATATGGGCCTTATATTAGGCGAAGCAACAAAAAGGGCGTTTAAAAGTGTAGGGCTGTCATCACAAAGCAAAGACTTAGTACCTTTTGCCCATTCAAGCTTGTCGGAACCAGCTGGGTTGGCCTCCAAGGTACCTCATATGAATTGTAGACAGCCTACGACTTTATATATTTTGTTCAGAAACTAATCTTTTCAACCGTTACGTTTTTCATTTTTAGGCTGTGGAAGATATTGGAGCTGCTGTAGAATCAGTACTAATGAAATTCGGCAAAGGCATAATTGAAGAACAGTTTTACCTGAATAGGCTTGCGGAAGCGACAATTGATACATATGCCATGGCAGTTGTTCTATCTAGAGCTTCTCGCTCCATTGAAAAAAACCTTCCATCTGCGGCTCACGAGACACTGATGGCCCAAACTTGGTGCAACGAGGTAAAATTCTTTTTTTTGTCATGGCCAACATTATGACCTGACAATGACACATCTACAATCTTTACTTATATTTCAATATTTCTTTTGCAGGCTTATGACAGAGTGCAAGTAAACTTAGGTCAAATGAAAGCTCCAAGAAGTGCCCAGAATTTCAAAGCCATGTCCCAGATCTCAAAGACTTTATGCAAAGAAGGAGGTGTGGCACACCAAAATCCGTTAGGAGTGTAAATATGCCTCCCCATAGGAAATTTGTATAAAGCAAACTGTAATAAAATCGAAAGTACTTAAATTGTTAGAATATGCTGTATCCGTCGTCCACAATCAAAATAGTATTGTAAACCACGCCGTAATTCAAAGCTGTCGAATTGTTGTCCGATCTTTATAATCATACCGTAAAATTCTCTGTTAATAGTATCACAGTTTAAAAATCGAAAAGAAATTAAGTTTTGTATACAAATTCTACACGGTGGGTTTAAATTTCATTTGCATACGCATCTCACAACTTTCTTTTTATAAACTGTCTCTAACATTTCTTATTTACTTGTTGTTGCAATTACATCAGAATCTCCGGAATATACAAGTGGTTTAGTGGATGTAAAAAGGTGTATTGCTTAAATATTATCTCACAGCAATTGCCATAATTCAGCTTTAATCAAATCACATCTTCAACTAACGATCCTATGTCAACCAGTGTCAGATACATGCATGTAAAACTGTACAAAACTACAATTTAACTACTTTTGTGAGGTATATTGGCATTATGCATAACCTCTTCTACTCCCTATCTACTTTGTTTCAATACGAAACGGTACAAAACACCGCGAAGTAAAGGGTTGCCTTCTCCTCACACGTTTTTCACTCCAAATAGTTCACAATATTTATACATTTTACATGGAATAAATTATTGGAATTGTAAAGAATTGAAACCCGATTAAAACCCATAATGTCATCGTCAACAAAATCATATAAAATCGTACGAAATGCCCAATTAGGCCGTTACCTCTCAGCAATAAGAGATATCATGCCCGGAGAAAGTATAATAGACGAACCACCTCTAGTCACAGGTCCTGTGGCAGTAACTCCCAAGTCCCACCAAGACATATGCCCTTCATGCTGTTCTGCAATCCAGGATATAAAATCCGAGCCTGAGATTACTGAAAAAACCTTAGAAATTCGTACTTTTACATGCCAAAAGTGCAATTTAGCCTTCTGCTCTCCATTCTGTTCATCCGCCTCCATCCATACCCAAAATGAATGCATTGTATTCCCCAGAATCCAAAATTTTTTGAAACAACTTAATCACAAGGTTTTATACAATTTGATACAAACGGTTCGTTGCCTCTTTCATCGTGTTCATAGTCCCCAATTAAAATGGGCCCAAGTGATGCAGCTAGAAAGTAATGTGAAAGCCCTGGAGAAAGTTGGCATTTTTGAGGACTTTATCCAAGTTTTTGAGGCCCTGAAATGGGAATACTTTATTGACAATAATGATACACTTTCAGAAGGTTTCAGAAAGATATTAATCCAAGAAGATATTGTAACTGCGGCAAAGCATTGTTTAGGGAGTATGCGGACAAATTCATTCAGTAGTTTCACTCCAACTCATGCTAGAGAAAGTCTGTATTTTTTGTCATCTCTGATGTCCCACAGTTGTGTGGCAAACAGTGATAGACAGATTGACCAAGAGGGTAGAATGGTTACGATAACCGCTAAGAATATTGATAAGGGGGAGGCTATAACGACATCTTATCTGCACCCGCTTGGCGGAACTTGGGAACGGTTTATGGAGACTGGTCGTAGTTGGTTGTTTGTATGTAAATGTGAGAGATGCATGGATCCTTATGAATGTGGGTCGAATTTATCCACTGTTGGGTGTCCTAACTGTAGCTCACTGAGCGTTATGCCACATTTGACCTTAAGCAGTGTCGAAGGTACTTATTCCTGACTTTTGTCAAAGTAATTTTGAAACCGCAATTTTTTCCAGTGAGTTCTGAATAACCGAGTTTTGGCTTTTTATCGACAGAAGGTCCCAGTACAGGTCAGTATCGGATTAAGTGGAAATGCAAGGCTGTAGAGTTGGGAACATGTAGTTTCGAGTCAGAAGATGCCATACCCTCAACCTTGGCTACGGCTTTGGAACATTTCTCAACTTACTGCGGGATTGAGTTAGACTCTGCAAAGAATATTATGCTTCAGTTGAACGAGATGAATCTTTCTAAAGTGGAGGAATGGATGGAACAAAATGAATATGATAAGCTTATCCATCCAAATCATGCTATCGTTTCTCAAATCAAGTTCTTACTCTGCCAATATTACGGAAGGGGAGCAGCGTTAAGCCAATTGTCTATGAAACGGCTACACAACAAAGTAAACTTCTGCCGTCATTCGTTGGGCGTTTTTAACTTCATTTTGGATGGAATTTTTATGCCAAGAGGTAAGGCTTTAGAGAAGATGTTCAATAAATGTTGGGGATGATGATGATGTAAAGTATTAATTGCAATGTATTGTATTAATAAAGGGGTAGCTTTATTCGAATACTGGAACGCTCTTCGTGAGATACAAAGAAGAAGGACTGTTTTAGAAATACCGTTCGATATTGAGATTTTTAAGGAAATTGACTCCTCTAGCTCTTTTGTAAGTTGTATTCGAACGCAAGCATTTGATATTTTGAAATACGGTATTACCAACTCGGTGGAGGAGTCTATGGGACAGATTATGATGGAAAGTGTGTAATATTTTATTCACAGTTATTCAATCGATCGACCCTTTGAAAGGGCTATGAAATAATAAAATACTCCTCAATAATGAAATATGTACTAGTCAGATAACACGCACGTGTAAGTTAACTGAAGATGACTGTATTATTAATTCTAATAGCATACTTGACTGTCCAAATAAAAATGTAACTGAATTAAACAGAAAGAAATAAAGGGATTCCTTATGGAAATAAATCAACCGTTGATAATTTACATTTACGCTTTTATATATTCAGAATAAATTTTAGTCAGAGGACACATTTTTGTAACACTTTCATCAGGAAAAAGTCATGCTCAATGTTTTAAAGAAATTATTTATACGCAGATAAAACTTTTGAGGGTAGATATGCCATCATCGATACTGACTTTAACACAATTTTAAATCACAATAATTAAGAACGTTACTTTTAGTTTAAAATCATCATACTAATTCGAATTTGCTTACAAGAGTTGCCGCAATGGTACACAATTTTTCACACAAGTAATCAATAAGATTTAAATCATAGCTATTTACAAATCTATATATTTCATGGCTTTTTAACCAGCATATCAACGAAGAGGCTCCCGTTTTCATTTATTACACTGACAATTTATTTCATCACATGCTTATATGTTAATTCTTGCGATTGATTATACTAACCCATAATTTCAACTTGAAACACCAATATCCCTTCCCGAAAATATAACTATTTTACACCAGAAACCCAACGTTCAATCATGACTAGTCTCCGAAAAGCACAGGTTTCGAAAATATTTATTGATTGAAAGCTTTTCGAACCATTTATTGAAAAGTAGTGCCAAGTGCCTACTAATTGTTAACTGCTCGGCATACCCTTCGTCCCACCTACTTGTCTATACGATAATAATAATCATTCAGTAAATTCAACAACTCGTTGGTACCCCAGGACTGAATCTCACCGATACTAACGGCATTATTTAAGTCACCTAGTGCCTAGTAACACTTCTTTGCAATATAAATTAGCACCATGAATTGTCACTACAAATAGATTACTTATGAAAATAAACATAAAATATATTCCATACTTTACATACGTCTACGCATTTAGGAAGGAACTGGAACCAAATGACACAAATGAACACTAAAACATACACTAAAACACACTTTCTTTTACAGTAAAAGACTTGCGATGGATTTCAAAGAATCAAGAGAAGTCGTAACGTGAATTATTTCGCAAAGCTAAATTTTAAACATTATTTAGGTACTTTTTAATAGAATGTACATTTTCAATCTTTCTCCTTAACGATTAAAGTTTAATGTATTATAGGCTAGGCTTTGGAGACCGTAGCTTTCATGAATTTGAATAACTTCAACTTAAACTCAAGCTATATAAATCGGAAGTGTTTTTTTTTTGTGAATCAACATAATATTCATGTAAATTAAGAGTATTTTGGTGTGCATACTGGAGTGTTAGTGTACCTCCCTTTTGCATTATTGGCATCAGTACTTTCACTTTCCACTCAACCGGATGTCACTGTCAATCGTCAGCTATTGTTATTTTTGGAACTAAAAAAGCGTACACAAAAAAACAAACGTAAATTTAATTTCAACAAAAAAACACAAAAATCGATGCAATAAGTTCTCGTTTTAAGTAAGCAAAACAAACCAAAAATAACATTTGAATTATGCATAAATATCGTGGATTTTGAAACGTTCCTTTTCTATACTATGCAACACCTGGTTCGACTCAGTAAATGCATACTTCAAGCCTACAATTAGTTTTGAGACTGCTGTCTTTGAGATAATGTCAGAGTTAATAATCGTCTGAAGCTAAATATGATACTAGAAAATTAATATCATTCTATTTCTACAGTTATATGCATCGGTCACAGTCACAAGTATTGACTAAACTGTCACTTTTAGCTTGTTGGTTATACATATTTTTATTCCTAGATTACTGGATCCGGCTTCTAATTTTCTATTAGGCTGCGTTCAGCGAATTATTTCTTGAGCAATCTAAGTCGCAACTATTAACGCTACAATTTTGTCACTCGCCGCATCAGTCGTGAGTGGGCAAGTTTACTGGTTAGTGTACATGCAATGTGGGATCTCTGCGTACACGAAGTAATAACAGCAGAAGAGGGATTAGCGTTATTGCTTACAAATGAAAAACCGGTCAACATTTATGAATGAATAAGGGTAAGCGTGGCTTCTATCGCGCGACTAGATGCCATGGCTAGGTACTGAAGTGAATGATCTGTCTGAAAGATATAATAGCTAAGCTAACGTTTTAATACATAAGAGATGTTTTACATCTCACCAGTGCAATGATGACATTGCTTGATTCCATTTTTCATTTCCACAGTTGTTAATAAGCCTAGGTCGTAGTCTAAACTGCTCTTTACTTTCGTTAAAGGGAATTTCGTGATGAAATATTGACAGATAGCGCAGTATATTTTGCAAAGAGCTGGAACAAACACAGCTTGATGAAAAAGGGTGTAGATACGGTAATCGGGTCCGTAGAATGGGTCCGATATCGCAGGACACAAAGTTTGACTTAGATTGACCTGAAGTGGCTGAAAAAATAGTATGACATTATTCTCCTTAATTTTTCTACTATCTTAGAGTTTCTGTTTTTTATCCAAGGGATTATCTTACCACAGCAATCGGCATCAAGATCAAAAAATGATATAAAATCATAACGGCATACCCCATATATGACCAAGAAAAGTCTTTAAACTTTTCAACGGTATATGCTCCTAGTAAACAAAAAGATAATACAAATTACGAACTTAATCAATCCGGCTTCTGGCTGAATTTCGGATCCGAGTGCAAAACACTTAATAATTAACTTACCTCCGACTCTCAATAAGTAATATGGGGTTACCAGCATCATAAAATGCTGGATAAAGTAGATTTCCGTTTCAAATGGAAGCTGTAATAATAATTAGGTTTACATGACTCGTTAAATCTTTTAAACCCAAGAACTTTACTAAATCCGGTGCTTACAAATAAAGTATTTGTCACGGGAAAGACTAAAGCCAACAGCCCACCATTCAGGAAATTGAGATGAATTCGGAACACCGCTGTTACAAATCGCGATGGGGCAGCAGCTAGTAAGTAGATCTACAAATAAAAATATCACCCCTTTAACTAAAGAACCCAGCCTCTTAGTAATAATGTTCGCAACAACATTACAATTTAAAATTCAAAATTCTAACCTGAACCGCTGTAATAACGTGGCAAGGGTTCATAAGGAAGATAACAGTTCTGGTTGAAAACTTATAGGCCACTTCCATTCCGAACACCAGAGAAATTATAGCAAGGAGAGTTTTTCGGCCGCCTCTATCTCTTCTTGGTGCATGTCGATACTCGGGAAGAGAACAGTTTCTAGTGACAAGTTAACTTTTTACTTATAATCCCATGAAAAGCGTTATCTATTCTGTAGAAACTTACTTGTACGAAAATGCAACAAGGACCCCTGCGAAAATAATGCCAAAAATGAATTCGAAACAACGCCGACCCCCAGCAGTAAAGTCTGAGCAGGATGGACCTCCATTTCCAGGCAAACTGAAGTCCACTCCACCAATCAACCAATCTCTAAATACCTCAGTATTGAATCCTTGTAAAGGCATTTTTTCTTTCGTTTTGTCACACGTCAAGGAGGATTCCTTGGGATAATAAAAACTGGAGTCGAGGTCAAAGAAGGTAGTCTCTCTAGGGCACACGAAGTCACTGGACTTCGCAGTCCCTGCCACTTCCAGCGTCCCTCTTGGAGAGACCAGCCCTTTGGACGACGTGATGCTGCTCCCAAAAATGATGAGTTCTGTAGGGCTAAATCCTCTTAATTTATCTGCAAATTCCAAAATATAATTTATTTTATAACCACTCAATCCTTCCTATTCATTTATTACAAAAGCATCTACTTTACCCGAGTGATATGCCTGAATGACTGACTTATCTGTTGATCGATCGGCCCGATAGTTTCGCTTCTGTAAATAAAACCAGTATTTAAATTTGTAATTAATTAAAGACGTCAATTACAGAGATTTACCTTATTTTTCTGCTAGGATTTCATTTCATTCTGCAGTTGATCATATCAGATGCTCAGTAAGCAAAGCAACATACTTCCACTCATAACCGCTCGCCAAACACGGTCATAAACGAAACGGTCATCATAAACAATAAACAACACAACCTACCCTTGAGTTACACCCACGCTCAACCTTTGACCTTTACTAATTAGTTCGACTAGAACTTGGAAGATAACGCAAATCTCTTATTTAATAAGCCACACGCGCAGCCAAACGTGTTCTAATCCACACACCGCCCGTCCTGCAGGTTTTTTTTTTATTAAAAGTTGACTTTAAAAGTTTTTAAAATTTTAAAAACCGTAAACCCTCCAGTTTCCTGAAGAAAAAGACGATTATCTAAAAATACAAATACACAGCTAGGAACCTGTTAAAGTCTCTGTTTCAACGTGCAACTTATTTCGCTAATTATCTTCCTACTTTTTGTAAATAAATAAACTCCGGAGTTTTAATTTAGAAAACCCTAAAAAACCCCCTTTATTTGACCTTTTTCAGTGTAATTGAAATAAGTAGGGATGACCTAGATTTAAAATATCCTATTGCCACTTTTCCCTCGGTTGGAAGTTACATAATGGTGCAGAGCCCGTTTCGTTTATATTCTGCTGCTTTCCCCGAGTGAAAAACCTTGAGCTTTTGCGTTCAACTTTTTACTTTTTCCTCTCCTTTCAAATAAATATGTATAAAAATTAGGTAAATGATCACACGCTAGGCACCCTTCTTTGGATAAAAATAACCTACTAATTGCATAAATAAATGGCTATTTATCCTTATTCGTGTATGGGCGAAAGCATGGTTGGAAAAAAATCGGTAATTTAATTAGGATTTGAAAGAGGATACTCTTGTCTCTGCTTTATTACTTCTTATTAGTTCTAGTCATATCATGGTGGTAGGTTTTTGGTATAAAAGTGTGTGAAGAAGTGATGGTTTTTAGACTATTTCTTAGTGCATGGGAGATAGGTTTGGGTGGGTGGGCTTATGGGAGTTCAGGCCTACTTTTTACCTGGTCACAATGCAATGGGAGGGATGTCTACCGAGGAGACTTTCTCCGCCCACAAAAGACTCTTTATTTAAAGGAGACTCGAAAGATGACAGTGGATTCATGAGGAGAAGGGTTGCATGCTTGCGGTGCATTATTTTTAGGTTTGCTAATTATTATGACAGTTTTTGTCATTCACGATGACAGAGGATTGGTAGGTCATGTCTGGATAGATTGATCGGCATTTTGAGGTTGTAATTTCCTGTCGTTTCATGCGGCATGTACAGTAGGAGGGACTGACTTGGTAAGTTGTAAAGGCAAATAAGACAGTTTATGCCAAGAAAAGATGATGTGACGGTGATTAAATTCAGTTGGAGAAAGCGCAATTTAGTGCTTTTTTGATGCTATTTCATTCTAATTTTAAGTAGCACTAAAGGTAAAGCGTTTGTAAAATATGAAGGCTTTAAGAAATAATGTTGTAATATATGCTTAGTTGATCATTTTGAACAAACAAACAATAATGAACCTACAGGCTTACACTACTTTTTTTCAGACGCTGATTAATAGATACAGCTTTGAAGTTATTGTGATGATTATGATTCAAACAAGATGATTTTTCAATGGCAATGGATTTTATTCCAGCCATTTTTATCAACCTCCACGTTTCCTTTATAATTTAAAGACAAAAGTTAGAGAATAAAGACCACCGTTTCCAAATCTAAATCTACAGTAGAAATTCCAGCCACCCGCACCCTCATCGCTTTCACGCTTGGCTTACCACCACCAGCATACTTTTCGATCACCCCCACATCCGCTTCGCTATCAAGCCCCGCATCACTCCCACAAAAAGCCCCTCCCACAGAGGTCAACAAAGTCTAAAAGCAGCAAGGATCAGGGGGTGTGGTTCTGGTTGAAGTTCACAAGTGATTCTATTTATTACGCTCGCCTAGAGCGTGCTAGGGTATGACTTTACGAAATGAGGTTCTCATATTTCCCAAAACCCCATTGTTAAAACAGCATAGCAAAAGCAGAATAAAATAGAGTGGATAGTGCAATGCAATGCCATACCTTGAAAACAGCAGACTTTACCTATAATAATTTACTTTATTTACTCAAATATAATACTAAAAAATAACAGAAATATTTATACCACTCGGCTCCACTCTCTAAATAATATTCCTAGATAAAGTCACGTTCAGTGAGTGTCAGATTGGGAAACGCTGGTGCAGCTGACGCTGACCTTATCACCCTTTTTTACTCATTTTTCGAAATCAACAATAACAAAGCAAAAATCTTACGGACACCGTGTTTATTTCCAGCAATTAATTGGGAGTGGGACGGTAATTAATTAACTATTTTGGATGTTTTTAATTGATTATTTTGTTGGGATTTTAACTTTTATAATTGGAGTATTTATAAACATTTGAAATGTATTTTTTATGGAGTGCAGAGTAACTGGAATAAAGGACTACAACAACTGGACTGGATTAAGCTCTAATTTCATCTTTAAATATTGAAATTCATGTATTGGCGACCGGAAAGGAGGATTATTTACTTATTTCATTGCTTGATGTAAAGTTATACGGGTAAGTTTGTGTTTATTTCAAGAAAAAAACATCATACTTTGAGTCAACTTTGATTTTGTTGCTCGTTGTTTTAGCTGTTTTAGTATAGGATTCGTGCCTTTGTTTGCTGCTTATTCCTGAAATCGGATTGAGCAAGGTAGTTAAACTTGTCACAAGAACTGTGTCACTGTTGGATCTTCAGTCCAACTACTAAACTCTTGCCGACAAGATCGGAAATAATCATGCCCACGAAAGTTTAGCTACCTTGGGTGGGATTGAGTATCAAATCTAGGGGACAAAATTACAATTGTTTTTTATGTTTCTATAGGTTTTAAAAAAGAAGGTTTAAAACGAAGGAAACAACTTGGGAAATCGGAGAGAGAGGCTTCTGTCCCTTCTGTGGAAGATTGCAAATAGGATAGTCCTACCCGAGGGCTAATATTCTTTGACATGGCTAGTGGAAGTTTCCAAACCTTTCGATAGTAGGCCATAGTTGAAGAACTTTATTGAAGCCGAAAACATTTTAAAATCACCTATTTTCGGTACCTAGCGTCCGTTTTGTATTTTGCGCAATGAATTCGAAAGCAGGAATTCCGAAGAAGGAAGGGGCGAAGATGAGGATAAGGGCTTTTCCTGTATGCTCTGTTAAATATAAAACTGAGAGCCAAAGCTAAGTGAGGAATGTTATTTATTTAAGGATTTTTGCATTTTTTAGATGACCATGGACGAAAAGTATGTAGAAAGCATATGGTCATTGCTGAAAAGTGCGATTCAGGAGATTCAAAAGAAAAACAACTCAGGTCTCAGTTTTGAAGAACTATATCGTAACGCTTACACCATGGTTCTTCACAAGCATGGAGAGAGGCTTTATAGTGGACTAAAGGAAGTTGTCACTCAGCATTTAGAATCTAAGGTTGGTTAAATTGTATTCTTTGCGTTTGGGGATTGTTTTAAAAGTTATTTTATTCTTACTTACAGGTTAGAGAAGAAGTGCTTCGCTCCCTTCACAATAATTTCCTGCAAACTTTAAATCAAGCGTGGAACGACCATCAGACTTCTATGGTTATGATCAGGGATATATTAATGTACATGGATCGCGTTTATGTGCAGCAAAATAGTGTCGACAACGTGTATAACTTAGGACTTATAATATTTCGAGATCAGGTAAAGGAATAAATTACGAAGTGTTGACGAAACATTGGAATTTACAAGGCTTGATATGAAAGCCAAGAAGATGAAAGTGTCTGATAGTTTTTCATGTACAAAAATCTTTAGGTTGTCCGCTACGGTGGCATTCGAGACCACTTGAGAGAGACACTATTAAATATGGTAATTCGGGAAAGACGAGGAGAAGTTGTGGATCGATTGGCAATTAAAAACGCATGTCAGATGCTCATGATTTTAGGGATTGAAGATCGGTCGGTTTATGAAGAAGACTTCGAGCGACCGTTTTTGCACCAATCCGCAGAATTTTATCGGGTACCTTTTCAAACTATTATTTATTCATTATTCATATTTACGAGGGTAACACAGTACCGTTGGACTCTTTTATTTAGATGGAGAGTCAGAAATTTCTTGCGGAGAATAGCGCATCCGTGTATATCAACAAAGTTGAAACCCGCATAAATGAAGAGGCTGAAAGGGCTAAGCATTACTTGGATGAATCTACCGAATTCCGAATAGTTGAAGTAGTCGAAGATGAGTTGATCAAAAAGCATATGCGAACCATTGTCGAAATGGAAAACTCTGGGGTTGTCCATATGCTTAAGTACCAGAAAACAGACGATCTAGGTTGTATGTATAAGCTATTTAGCAGAGTTCTTGATGGTTTGAAAACGATGGCTGACTGTATAAGCCGTTACTTACGGGAACAAGGGAAAGCCCTAGTTCGGGAAGATGATGGAACCAATGCAATCATATTTGTTCAGGTAAGTTTCCTTTGCCCTATGTTTTAATTATTAAATAAATTAAAGTGCTGATAATTTAGCGGGGTAGACATAAAGACAGCTGATTAAGCTTATATATTTATTTTGTTTAAGAATCTCTTGGACCTCAAAGATAGATTTGATCACTTTTTAATCAACTCCTTCAATAACGATAAAATATTCAAGCACATGATAGCGTCGGACTTCGAACATTTTTTGAACTTGAATCAAAAGTCACCCGAGTATTTGTCACTGTTTATTGATGATAAGTTGAAGAAAGGAGTGAAAGGAGTAAGCTAAATTTAAACGAAGTAATGGACCATTGCTTGTAATTTGCAATTACTATAAAATAATTTTACTAGCAGATGTCGGAGCAGGAAATCGAAACAGTTTTGGACAAGACTATGGTTCTTTTCCGATTTCTTCTGGAAAAAGATGTTTTTGAACGTTATTATAAGCAACATTTGGCTAAACGACTTCTTTTAAATAAATCTGTGTCCGATGACAGTGAGAAAAACATGATTTCGAAGCTGAAGGTAAAACTACACTTTTTCCAATCTCCATGCGGAACTACAGTATTTAAACGTGTTTTAACTAACTTTTCAGACTGAATGTGGCTGTCAATTCACTACAAAATTAGAAGGAATGTTCAAGGACATGACTGTCTCAAATACTATAATGGAAGAGTTTAAAGAACACATTGCCAGTACAGGTGTAAGTCTTTATGGAGTGGACTTAAGCGTTCGTGTTCTTACAACAGGATTTTGGCCAACTCAGTCCGCTAACGCAAAAGGGATTATTCCACAAGCTCCTCGTGAAGCATTCGAGGTTTTTAAGAGGTTAGAGTGGTTGCCTTTTTATGCTACGAAGTTATGAGCTTTTGATTTAACCCTTACTGGACACAAAATATATGTTAATCTTTACAGCTTTTACCTTGCGAAGCACAGTGGTCGACAACTAACGCTGAACCCCCAGTTAGGATCGGCTGACTTGAATGCAGTATTTTATGGACCTAGAAAAGAAGAGGGAGAAGGACGAGATGGAGCAAGCTCATCGACATCCTCCATGACCGCGCCTGGATTGTTAAATCAGAAATTAGGACCCCGAAAACACATCATCCAAGTGTCGACGTATCAGATGTGCATTTTAGTTTTGTTCAATAATCGAGATGAACTGACGTATGAAGAAATACTACAGACGGATATCCCTGAGAAGGATCTTATCCGTGCCTTACAAAGTTTGGCTATGGGAAAAGCCTCTCAGAGGATCTTGACTAAAACGCCTAAAACTAAAGAAATTGACCCTACTGATACTTTCCGAGTAAATGATGCATTTACATCCAAACTGCACAGGTATAGAACTAATTTATGAATCCGTTCATTAGTAAGAAACTTGAGCAATTTTTCTTTCACAGCTTCTTCGACAATATATAAGAAACCGTCTAGGACATTTAATAATTTAAAAAGTTTGTGTTGACATTCTTCTGCTATTTGATTCTCAGGGTTAAAATTCAAACTGTAGCAGCCAAAGGTGAATCGGAGCCTGAAAGAAAAGAAACCAGAAATAAGGTCGATGAAGATCGTAAACATGAAATCGAAGCAGCTATAGTTCGAATTATGAAAGCAAGGAAAAAGTTGCCGGTAAGTAAATGCTACCGTTCGTTATGTAATTTTTTACTACGAAATACCTAACGAGCTCTATATCTTCTTCTTTTTACAGCACGCTAGTCTTGTAGCCGAATGTACCGAACAGTTAAAGAGCAGATTTTTACCATCTCCTGTCGTAATTAAGAAGAGAATAGAAGGGCTCATTGAGCGAGAATATTTGGCGAGGACCACAGACGACCGGTATGTTGAACTTCATTCAATTTAAAGTAAACAATTTGGCAGCAGAATTTGAGTTTCTAAAGTACGTTTTTTTATTACAGAAAAATATACACGTATGTTGCTTAAGTATGATCTTCAGTTATTTACAACGGTCTAAAACGATGTCATGGATAGAGTCTTCAATCTTATTTTCTGCATTCTAAGCCATGTATTGAGTGCTCATGTCTTTATCTTAATGCTTCTCAACGACCTTATTTGGTTTTGTCATTTTGTCAGACATTTGCCTCTCCTGTAAATTTTTTGGTATAAAAAGATCGCTAACCTCAACATATTGTCACGATTTATTAACCTAGAGTCGTACACAAATGTTATATGAATTAACTCAATTCATTAATTTTCCATACTTACGTTCAACGTTGTACAATACTTAAAACAAGAAAGAAGGGAAAAGTTTTACTTTCAAGCATGTTGTAAATCAAGTAGAAAGCAGCCTAATTATTTGCTGCTGTACGCTTGTAATGCACATCAATCCTTCATTACAAATGGATATCCGAACCAACAACATCCACTACAAATATTTAAATCATGAGATCACACCTTAAGTGAAATGTGATAATAGTTAGGTTTTGTAGTTCAGTATAAGTGTAAGTTTGTAAAAATCATATGCAAAGGTAAGCAAAAAAGATTTATTGTTCAGGATTAAATTCAACTACTTTTAAAATTCTTATTTATGAAGTGTTTTCAAAATTAGATAACGAACTTAATTTAACAATTCCAACACAAATATATAACTTACAATAATTAATTTATGATTGAATGTATCAAGGATTATAATTGAGTACTAAATATAACCTAAACAACTTTTCCCTACTGTAAGGATCTTTAATTTAGATCTATAATGTACAACGTGTTCAGTATATAAAGTGAATTGATATTGAACACAATCTCTTAATAAAATATTTCATGCAAAGTCTGCAAATACTATGTGTATTTTCTTTTAAGGGTGATTTAGACCCAATAAAGCAATCAAAATTGTAATCTAAATCATCATCCAATAAATCTCCTCCAGTCTCAAGAGAATATGATGACAAATGATCAAGAAATGTGAGTTAGATTTATACTTACAACATTTGTACATGCAGACACAATCCTTCTCTTATTATTTCGTATAATTTAACACACTCTGGGTGAAAGCGTAGGCAACGCAGTTTCTCCAACAGTGAAAGAAGCATATAACTAAATTCCAAAACTAATACCTAACCTACTGAGCTCTACCAAGTCTTCAAAATACCGTATTTCCCGTATTAATCCCCCTCCCAAAGTGGTTTCCCAGGTATAATTCTCTCAACTTTCAACGTTACGAAGCCAAATTGATCCTATATTGCACGTTAAAGTTACACAGATTAAAAATGGTTTGCTTGCAGCAATGAAGTCCTAAGGGAATTCCAACCAGAAATAAGGTAGTTAGTCAAGCAATGGGGATGCTTCAATTCAACACATAATAACAAGGCTCCTTTTTATTTCCCCATGCATAGTTTGCATTCATCTACCAAATCCGATCCAATTCCTGTGTGAATGTGTCAAAAGAAATGTAGATTGAAGTTAATGACTATAATATAAATTCAGTTGGCATATACACAGAGCTCTTTGCATCTCTCCTCTCTGTAATCATTCATATAATATACTGATTACTACTGACTGACGGAGTACTTTCGAAACCTCCTTCATGGCCTATTATGACCAACTATAACAATATATACCTACTGGCTTGGCTGACAGACGGAATACAAACTTTCTCCATTGTAGGTTATGTAATATTAATGCTGCTAGAGAGTGAGAGAGAGAGAGGAGGTGGTTGTAATGTAAAACAAAATGAGCTGTCTGTCTCTTTCGATTTCTGTCAGGATTCGGTCTGTTGCCTTTCTTAGGTTTTGTGCTGAATGTGTCTATGAAAGTTGGGTTTAAATCACCAAAAACCACGTCTTTCTTTGCATTTATTTTAGACAAACCCATCAAAAGCATCGCTTTTACTGAAAGATATGCTACAAATTTACGTATATGTTAAAATTCATATTATTTACTTCAACCACACCAAGAAGTATTTTGTTTTCAGAGATTACAGATTACAAACTTCAAACTCGCTACTAAATCAACTATGCTTTAAACACAAAATTTCTAATGAAATTATGTATTCTATTTATTTTCAATATGCCTAATCAAATGTCAAATAATACAAATAAATAGTTTGGATTCAACCGTCTAGCTTTATCTTTGCATAAGTGCCTATTCGCATTATAGTTTTACACGATCCATGATGAGGATGGCAGGCTTTCAGTACTGAAGGAACTTCATACATATCGTAACTGACGTCTATTACACTGACAAAGGAGACTGGAAATCAGGGAAAGCCAAAGTCCTTCATTAAACATTACTTATTATTATCACACTTTCCCATTAGCTTCTGTTTGCCTTTCCCCATCCAAAAACCCACTTGGAAACTATTAAAACCATGTTTCTTCAAAGGGAGGACCACGTTTGATGACATTTCCTCCTTAAAATTCATGAAGGATTAAATCTCCAAATTATTTCTCTGGCAGCGTACTTCATTCATCTTTACATTCAAGTCATTAATTAATAACTAAACTATATAACCCTTCTCTCTCTCTGTCCGTGTAAAAGTATAGGATTTAAGGTAGTTATACAGCCGTAATTCCTTCCCTAACGTCTGACTAAAATTATTTAAACCCTTCAAAGAAAGCTGTTGAATATTCATCGTTTTTTTATGCCGTTTTTAGAATTTAGTTTGGAATTGCATTTTACTCCAAAATAGTAAATATTGCATGTATGCAGCAAAGGGATTGACTCTAGAGATACATTTTCTACAGGATGTTAAAACTTTGTATTAAACCTTTTAAAACCAGAGTCCTAAAGTTTAGTTTCGTTTTGGGTGTGTAAAGGGAATGAATGTTTTGGTATAATGCAATTTATGCTGAACCAACCCACCGTATTTCCGGAAATAATACTTAATTCCGGAATAATGATTGTTTTAAAGGAAAAATTGAAGGAAGAATATGGCGAATTTTAACTTTTAACATGGAAAGGTAGGTGGGGGGATTTTTTCGAGGGGTGACTATTAAAGAGGGGAATTATTACGGGAAATACGGTATGTCATTGAAGAACTTTTTTGAAACAATGTAACATATAACAATTTTACCTTGCATGTAATTTCACACAAAATGTTCCTTATAGACAGGGTGAAAGTTAATGGAGGAGAAAAATGTACACACGGGCATAAAGGCCGATGTGATTGGGTCGTTTTCATATTTTAATGCTCCTTTAGAACTCACTTAGTCTGGGTTAGTTGGTGGTAGTAAATAGTAATGTTTGTTTTTCATTGCTTATTGTTACATCGGAAGGTTCGGAAGGCTATTACCTACTGAAGGACATTGTTTGTACCTCTCGTAACGTTGTTTTATGAAGTATTACCAACCGGAACGAGTGTTTTCATCTTGTTTATGTCATAATATTGATATTTTATTTGTATCTGGAGGAACATTGTTTTACTATGTGTTTTGTGACTTTACTACTGCTTTTTATAGAACACTTTCTCCCGTTTTCTCCCGTATTCAGTCAGATAGATAAGTAGGTAACTTTAAAGATAAACTTGAGTAACCCTACCGATTCCTCCATTTGCTTTTATGGACATCCTATGTGTCTAGATATTTTTCATTTTAGAAAACGCAAGCTTAAAATATGAGACAATTTATAAAACAAAAACTTACTGTAAAACTGAAAGCGTAAAACATTATTCCGAAATCTCGAAGATTAGTTGGTAATGGTCCCCTAGAGAGTTGGTTAATTAACAAGGAGGCTATTATAAAAAAGCTTACCTGAGCAAGGCGAGTTGGAGTAAAAAGTTTGGATTAGCAATTTTATGGACGGAGTTGCATTATAATTTTTATGGGATTTTGCAGGCTTACTAATCTTTATATATACAGTAATATGCATACAATTTAGTTAACTGTATTAGATCTGTAATACTGTACTTTGGTAGGCAAGGCAGATGGAAATTGTATTAGTCTAATATGTGATGCATTAGGGCAGAAAAGGGTCCCTTCCATTTCAAGGGAATAATAACTATCCGAAAGAGATATAAATTATCGAAAGAGATATCGCCCATCCATTCAGGCATATGAATGGAGGTAGGTACTTAAGTAAATACACCGTGCACGATGCAAGACTATTAATTTCACTTCAAAAAGAGGGTCAATTGTCTCGGGAAACACTAATTACATTAGATCGGTCCAACGGAGGGGGTTTACTGTAGCCAAATCTGTATAAAAATATTCCGCAGTCAGTACCATTTCATCCCAGCAGCATAAAATAAACTATTCCTTATAAGGATTACGAAGATAGACTTCTATCTTCATTTATTTATATTTAGTTGTGTAAATGTGCATGTTCTTGCTTTTCCTATTCAATGCATGTTATGCAATGTAACTGCTAATTTGTTATATTGCTTTTTACAAGGTTCTTTGACTGTATAAATCTAAATGCAGGTACAGCAAATACTTACTACGAAATTACTTCTCTACAGCAAAGTGTATTATTGCTTTAGAAGATTTAGTGCGATTAATATACGAAAGAATTGCAGTGGAAAGTTAATGGATACATATTACCAACCACTCTGTCTACTATTACTATGGCCATCGGCAGTGTTATTGGACATTGAACTGAAGGAAATCGCATTATTTGTTATGAAGGGTTTATAAAGATTGATGTCTACTTTATGTTGGCCGAAATGGATGAATAATATGTTTTTGAAAAAGAATCGGAATTGAACTCTTTTAGTCTTTCTGTGTCCAACAGGAAATGAAGTGGTTGCATTCATTTTTCGCTTACTTTTGGGGTTATAATTTAATCTAACGAATGCATAGTAGAAAACTGGAGTGGAATAGTAAGTGAAACACTTTATATCTGAAGGAAAGCAATAATGTCAAATTAGGGTTCATTTAACTGTCAAATGGTCTTAGTATTCATGTAAGACTTACATGAATGAATCCCCTTAGATGGGAGGGAGCTCTGTTGTAATACAATCTGCATGATGTTATTATTTTAGAATAAGATTGTACAAGGGAGCCTCCTAGTTTGATTAGGGACAGGTTTATATAGGAATGGAGGAATCTCTCTTGGTTTTTCTGAAATGATACTTATAAAGTAATGTACAGGGTGTGTCTATGCGAGAGCAGCAGGACGAATTTACAATAACTTTTTAAATTCGTGACGGATTTTTTTCAAGT
>JAQFZX010000915.1:0-41084 GCA_034682405.1 Hydroisotoma schaefferi | reverse complement strand
ACATGTGAGATATGTCTATGCATTTCAACACATGTGAGATATGTCTATGCATTTCAACACATGTGAGATATGTCTATACGTAGTAGGGTATGTAATACACAAGTAGCAATAGGAGATAGTGTGCGATACTATTCTACCCCGTATGCTGGAGGCTATACCGCATGCATAGTTTGCTACCATCAGTTTTTTTTGCAATTAATCAGTGCTTTATGGTTTAGTTTAGTTACGTTACGTACGTTACGTAGTTTAGTTAGTTACCGGGCATAAAGTAAAAGTAATGAAAAAAGGATTAGATACTATGTTAAAAACGTAACCTAAAAATGGTTTAGCTTTAATTGCTCCGTGGAGAAATTAAACATTTTCGCAGCGATATTAAGGACACGAATTCAAACATTCAACAGTTTGCCATTACTTTCGTCAACATCCGTCAGCGTTTTAATTAAAAAAAGTGGACACACACCCACTGAGGCTCGATTTTAGTAAAAGTGATATGCCTGTAGTTATGCATAGATGTAAGCTGATGGAAGGCAAGGATATTTAACGTAGGAAAAATGCAGAATTTTATGTACCATACGTACATCATTCAAAACTGTAGTCTAGCCCACTTTAACTTGAGATAAAATTATGGACATGTCGATATAAGCAACATTACAATTAGTCTACTGCTACTACATGAGGACTTTCGGTGTGTAATGGAAAGTATAGGTTATTTCGTACTTGTAAAGTTTGTGGCCGCTGTTGCAGCTGCTAAAGCCGATCCTTTAGCATTGTATGATGGTTAGCTGCTTTGCAAACGAAAAATCATAAATTTCAATAGTTGAAATGGTTGCAGGTCTAATGTAACCTGAACCTCTTCTGCCATCTCCATCCATACTGCAGCGGTAACCTTGTCTTTGGATTACGGAGTTGTTGCAACAATAAGATTGCGCGTTAAGACTACAACTAGGGTTCAGTCAGTACAGCTATTGTTTATTACTTAGGTTTACTAAAATGTGAATTAATTTTATAATCCTATTTATAGGAACATTGCAATTTAACCATTCTAATAAATATGACTACCGTATAATTAGTCAAAGTATTTCCCAAAAAGTAAGCAGTAATATCCAAATCCGCTTGAAGAGACTTGTTAGATTCTATACGTATGATTTTGAATATAAATCTGATACTTTCATTTTCTAGGTTATTTGTATGTATAAGAAAATACCCAATGAATCCCGTTCAACATTTTAAAAGCTTTGTCGTAATTCTTATTTTTACCATGATCCGTGCTTCCTTCTTTTCCTTCCTAACTTAGTTCCTGCTTCTTTACAATGCACCGCAAACCATATTATAATGCCATTGTTTAGTGTTAAGTCAACTAACTTAAAATAGCCAATAGCAGTACTAGTAATTTACATTTGTATAAAGAATAATGGAAACCGTTGGCCGTGTATGTAAATTATTGTCGTCAGCAGACAATCACAACTACGGCAAAAGGGTTTTATCTAGCTAGACAGGGAAGGGCCTACCTGGATTTAATTTCAGTCTAAGTTACCTTCTTTTTTTTCGTTAGATCTAAGGTGTGCCTAATCCCTAGTCCAGACAAGGGGATACACGATAAAGTGTGAATTTTCTTTAAAAGCGAGCAAAACATTTTTGCACTGAAGGTTGTCTAGTCATCAGATAATACGAGACTTCTAACATTGGAAAGGGTAAAAGTATCCACGGTATGTATACCAAATAATTCTCGGTAAACAAGTCTGTGACGTACGGACTACGGTGTACCTGCTTATTTCCCAAACTATTTATTTGTCCATGGAAAGGCTTTCAAGGTGAAGATTGAAGCGAAGACCAGCATTTGATATGTTTTTGCAAATTGTGATTGTAATAATTATTGAATGACGCAACTACTACTACTCTATCACGTTCAGGACCACAGTAGGTGCCATTTTTACGGCCAGTTGTGGGTTCCACGCGACGCAGCACAAAATACATAAGCCGTTATGTAGCATGTGTTTAAGTTATGGGGAGTAACTGATCCATGTAGATGCCTTCATAATTTATGAAAAATCAGTCCTGGTCAGGGTCTCACAATTTTCCTGATTCCTGGAAAATATAAAGATACTCACAATATCTTTGGCGAATGCATACAATTAAGGACTTTCTGAATGTTCCCAACCTTGTAGCCTTGAATTACTCATAACTCATAAACAATACTCTACAGTAGTAAAATAAGTACCATGAATTCTTCATTTCAACATATGAACTCAAAATGCAATTATCTTATCGTTATCATTATCATCCTGAAATCGCCACTAAAATGTACTTAATGCGAATGCATGTTAAACAGTAAGAATGCTGATAAGCGCTTCCTAGAATTTGGTATGTAGTCTACGGTCTGGACCCCCGTCTCCCCAACAGACAACAGACGGTAACGAACATATGCAATACAAAGACACACTCATCACATACTAACTGATATTTAATAAAGTCCAATACCACTTTCATTGCATTTTCTACGAGTAAACGATCATAATTTATGGTAAACCATTCCACAGTAAACTGCTCCTAGTATCCAACCCACACCGTCTGAATCATTTCTACTTTTGAACGTATGAAAATCCTATTCAATTCATCTATCCACATGATTTAGAACTAATTTCAGAAAATAAGCTAGTTCGTCCAAGCAGCGATAATGGAAAATCTCATGGGGAAATTGTCTAGTTATATTTTGTCAGTTAGTATGTGAACCGTTCTTGTAGAAAACTGGGCTAGATTTATTTTGTAACATATCATAGCAGCAAAGGGTAAGCAGGTAGCGGGCTGGAGCAGGGTTAAAGACTTTTAAAGGCTGAGCTACCTAAAAGCTTCCTGGTTAACCAGTTGAAACCGAAATTATAGAAAAAATTAAGTTCCAAGTAACTCTCAACGTTGTTTTGCTGTTGGTAGCCTTAAGCACTAAACCAATCATATTCTAATTTTGTCAAAATCTCCGTTAAACCTTGGGTTGGTCTCCTTTTGGGCTATGTGGAGCATTGTTCGCTTATTGTTAGCCGCTCTAGAAAAATGTCTGGCCCATGTTGTCGTTTCAGTAGGAAAAGGTCCATTGGCTAAGGCTTGTCTAACAATACAATGGTAACAACTGCAACTTCACTATCTAACCTCTACCTAGAAAGATATGGAATATCCGTAACCAGGATTTACTTTATGACCTTCCTTTTTAGGAACTTTATATGGAATTGGGATGTATAGCCTATATTCAGTTGTCTACACCGTGTACGTTAGTGAATTCGTAACGCTTTAGACAGTACACTATGCAGCAACCATCAAGGGTTCATTCTACTACTGAGCAAGACAAGAGTCCGTTAGTTAACGACGGATGGAAGGATTCTCTGTTAGTCTAAAGGGTCAGACGACCTTTACTTCAGACAATTGGCTCCGGGAAAAAACTCGGACTTCGTTTTAGAAAGCTTATATTTCTTACATAAGTTGCTTGCTTTCTTGATGCATTATTTCACTTCTTGGAAGTCTACGACCTTCACTGTAAATTATACTTGCTCTAGTGTGCGCGATGCCACAAACTTTGTTGGAGGACTTCAATTGTAAACCTCAATGTGTTAACAACCTTCAAAGTCCTGGGAACTTTAATCTAGTACTATGGAATGTACTACGCTTCTCTAACCATCATGTGCTCATTGCTTGCAGTCTGCAGTGGAAGATTAGTAAATACTAGAACCAGAACCAATGAAGCAGAAAGCGATAGCATTTTCAATACAATGTCAATGTGTATAAGAATAAATAGTAGTATTTGTAGTAATTAAATGCAAAGTTTGGCAAGCTCCTTACCAATAATGCAGTGCTAACAAGGTTGAAGGTTGTTTTAAAATATTCTCACTTGTGCACTGTGTAAGCAGGCAGGCATAATAATTTGCAATAACCATGAACTCATCTAACCAGACATATATTTAGAATCATGCATGCATGGGTTAGTATATATGAGAGAAAAAATTCTTATCAAGACAAACAGGCAAGGCTAAGTTGGTCAGGTCCATATGAAGTTTCCTATCTGCAAGTAATACATGAGTTTCCACTACTTAATAAAGTAAAACTAGAAGCGGTCCAGAGAAATAAACGTCTTGAGGAACCTCCCTCTATGGTTAGACTCACAATTTGTTTAGTGGAATATTACGGATATCAAGACGCTCTGCGTAGGATCCAATAATTCTGTTGATTTCATTGAATCGTCAATTACCCGTGATTGTATATGCACTAACTATTATTAAAAGCATGCTAATGCCTTTTATTAATTAGATGAAAAGGTAATGAGTAAAATACGATCTTCAACAATGACACGAAAGATGCGAGGTAATTGACAAAGTTTTAAAATAAGTAAGGCCGGTTGCGTATTAGGTTAAAGGTCTACTGCCCATTGCTTGTGCATGTAAACTCCGTTACGGCATGTGTCTTTTACTTCAATTGATGTGAACTTGAGTTGCATGTACCGTAAGACTGGCGAGTGCTCCAAAGATGCATACTCTTGACTGAAATAAATGATAGACGACTTCGTTGTCGTTAGCCTTCAGTTGTGGATGGAATCTTCTGAGAATACATTTGCAGTTGCAAGCGCCTTTTGTATCGTTGTGAAAATAATTCAAGTAAACGTATGAGACTGTTACTCAATAAAATAGGTTTTTTACGTTTCTTAAACAACTTTTACATCTGCATCTAGCAAGTACACCTACCATTCAAATAGCAGAAACTTGTAGTTGTAATGTTCTATATTTTGCTTGTAAAGCGGATCCAGTTCAGCTATAATTTAATTTAATCCAACTTTCCTTATGCACGGGAAACCTATTTTTTTACAAACAAAGCTAAATGAACTGGTTTTATTCAAAGTATTATTTTTACGCAATTTTATAACGGATAGAAATAGAAAAATCTGGATCCCTTAATATTAATCTATTTTTAGTGTAAATATCAGACAGATTGAATGCTAATTACAAGGAATTCAATAATTATTCACACCAAGTTAGTAGATAGATATAATAAAAAATGTTCATTTATTAGATAATCAGTAATTTACAAATTGGATAACAACCAGGCATGGCACCCTTTTCTACGATGTCTGCACAAGGCATGCCTTTCATATTTGTAGCATGGGGTTGCACCCAGTGGCAACTAAGGAGCCGTAATGTTATCATCCGGATTAAGAATTAAAGCTGCAATTCGAACTCACCGAATCCATACGCCTACCTAATCTATTCCCAATCCTATAATATTCCCAAACTTAACTTGCAATCTTAAACTTCTGATCAGCAATAGCAGGAGCAATCTATATAAATGAAATCCAGTTACATTTGGCTTAAACAGATATCTGTCCGGTAGGTAAAGGGTGTGGGAGAGCTGGGAAAATAATTGTCCCCTGTATAGAGCACTAACCGTTACCACTGGGGCCGCTACTTTAGAGTACATTGCTGGTTTCCTCGGGTAAATTAAAGGTATATGTACGATACACTTATATCTAACTCTGTGGGTACACTTCTAGATTCCTGTAGTATACAATTATGGTTACCAATGGGCCTTATCTTAGTTAGTGATAGCAGCCTTGTATGCAGCCAGCCTAAACTGGTATCTTCATTTGAGCCAGCACAGCAGTAGTATAGTTAGAAGCGTAGCTTCCTTCATTCGGATTGTGGAAGATCAGTTCAGGAACCAGGAATGCTGTTATCTCTCTACAAAGCATGGTCTAGCTCTTCTTATCTTACATCGAATAATAAGTTAAGATTTCTGAAAAGACTAAAAATCCCTATCAATCTTGAATATGATTATAGTAGAGATTAAAACCATGAAATCAAGCCGCAATAGGAGACCAGCAAAATACAACTTTACTCCTTTCTTTGCCGATATGGCTCATTACTATTACTACAAGGACCTTATAAATATGATAATGATGCAAATTTATAATATACCGCATACTAATGATGTCCTGAAGTTCATTTTTATGCACAAAGCTCTTTTAAAGTTTCCTTTTAGGAATGTCATTCTTATCTAAACTGTTTTGTTCATTAAAAGAGCCTTTAACCAGGAAAAGTTGACTAAAAATTTAGTTTCACTGCTGCAGTTTTATTTTAATAGTTTCACTGTGACTGTTGCAGTTTCATTTTAATACAAATCTATTAGGAAAGAGTTTACTTTTCAAAACTAAATCGTCGCAGCTTTGGTATTAAGAATAAATAACTCCTCAAGTGCAAGAAAGATGGGTAAATACCATTTTCAAAGTCAATGCCAGTCGTTTCGAATAAAAGAGAATTTAAAACGACTTTCTTAATAAATTCAAATGAGTTTCAATACAACCTGTCAACTTGGGGATAAAAATGCAATATTTATGCAACCAACGTCTTTCCGTATGGCATTAGTAGTAGTAGCAACTATTTATCACGACGAGTTATCACTTCTAGACACGTTTTTATCACCACAGTTAAAAGTTTTTGGCGTAAGTACTGGAAACAAATAACGACATTACAGTGTATGTGTGTCTTTGGTGCATTGTAGATTTTAACTGAACATTAATTCTCCAAACTTGTCCCTTTTTATCCCTATCTACGTGATATTGGATTACAATTGCTTCTATTGCAATTGCAAAGTCATTCGCTAAAGTTTGCATAAATTGCAGCAACAATCGTAAATTTAGATACTTTATGGAGAGATGTAAGTTCTGCACGTTCATGGACACAAATCAAGCTAAATTATCTTTAAAAAAAGTAAAACGGTGATTGGGTTATTAGAGAAATGTTTCAACTCTTTCTTAGTATATTAATTGAAGTGAGTACAAGTTTTACATGAGAAAATGTTTCAAATCCTTCTTATATTAATTGAAGTGAGTACAATTTTTAAATGAGAAAATGTGTACAAAAATCCACTACAGAATAGGACGATGAGTTTTCTGACAATATTAAGGTACCCACCCATACCCTTCTACTTACTACTAGTAGAACTGTAACTGCAACGAAGAAATAAAAACCCATTAAAGATTCCCCTTAAAATCTATTTTCATTAATCAAAAAAAGACGAAAGCTACTAGCACCTAGTGTTTAGCAAATTTGAAAAGTAGGCAAACTGTCTGTCCCGTCTTTTCATGTCTTCCTCTTTCTGTCTATCAGTTATCTTGTTTTGTACCAAAAAGTTTACGTCATTCAAAATGTCACTTATTCAACATTCACCTATACAGCTTTGGCATGGCTTCGCCGTGGAAAGGGAAAAATATCCCTCGAAAGATAGACTCTTTCTCCCGGATGTTGGACTTGAGTCAATTTTTCTAACTTTCAAATGACATCTCACGTCTATACTACTTCTACTTTGAGTACTTCCACGTCCTAATTTCTGAAGTGTTTCACTTCTTAGGATGAATCTGTAACAAGGTTCTTTTCTTCAATAATGCTCCAAACTCGATTTTTATAAACCTTGCTACCTAACTTTCCTCTCCAAATGATCATACAAGTAGGAAGACATGTTCAGTATAAGTGCAAAGGTTTTAGTTTTCACAAGAACATGACAAAGGTCTCTCAAAGTTTTTGTGAGAGAGAAGAGCTATAAAACAGAATCTCTGATATGCTATCCTTCTACATGAATTTAACTCAATAAAACAAATTCAGTGTTATCTCAGATTGTTTAACGGATGCTTTCATGGTTGGTGATTAAATTTGCACTTTTACAATTTAGATATTCATAATGTAAGTTATGTAAGCCTTCTTGGCTCGTTAACTTTTAGAGTTGTATAACTGCTACTTTAACTTCAGCATGGGTTAAGTTTAGAAGACAGCGGAGAGAGAATCGAGTGTTGAGTGTGTACGTTGGCTTTTTTATATCTTAGAGAGAAGAAACTTAGTTTTTCTTTTCAATGAAGTAACCAAAAAATCTGTTTACTCTATTTTTAGACAAAGAGAGCAGCAAGTTGTAGGATATTCGGGTTATTTGGTTATTTCCACCCTTCCCACCAACGTATTAACTTGGGTGTCAGTGATGCTGACGATAACTAAACTCTAGCCGCTTTAGCACTACATGACTAGTACTAACTAATGGGAGCTTATGGATAATACTCCTCGAGAACAGAGAACTTTCCTTTAGCATCTTGTTCGTAATATTCTATCTGCATCAAAAAATTTGTAATTTAAAAAAATACAATATTGGAGATTATTCATTTTACTATTACATCAATTATGTGCTTGCAATTCTCATACCTGTGAGATCAAGGTTTCTAACAAATTGCCAATGCAATTCCTACAAACTTGATTTATTTTTCAAACAATTGTTTCCCTTAAGTTTGCGTCTTTTGAACACAAATTGAGAAGAATAGATTCAATCCTCTTCATTCACTACTCTAAAATTCTGAGCTTCCAATGTTACTTTACAACAGGGCATATAAATTCAGGAACAGCTTTTCCCTCTTCAAAATAGATAAATCTCTCTCTCTCTCTCTCTCTCTCTCTCTCTCCATGTCTAATTTAATCTAACAAGGAAGTCCTATACGCTTCCTGTGTTCTGCCGAACCTTTCAAAACACGGAGGAGGAAGAAGCCTTGATTACTACCTGTCTAAAACCCCTACCTAACATAGCCTCATAAAAAATCTCATCTACGAATGAGACATCAATTTCCAGATATTAAAAAGCCTAACGAACACGGAAATAGAAAATGCCGCAGCGATCTTGCTCAAATGAACAAATAAATCCGGTGCAGTAAAATGATAAAAGTGCAAAGGAAAGTGGAAGGCCTACTTTCTTTACTTTCACTTCTTCTACGGGTTTCTTAACGACCTCTTAAAAAGACCTGCTACACCTTACTTATCTGTATCTAGCTCTTACCGAAAGAAAAACTACTTCCCTTCGTGCAAAGTAATGAAGCCCTCTCCGGCCGGCCGCAATCGAACCAAGTCGGTTTGCTGAAAGTTGCAATAGAAAGTAAATCATTTCCTCGTGTCTCTTTTTGGAAGCATCTTGTCCCTTTGGTCCTCTTACATGCACACATTTCATGGAACATACATGAAACAAGGGTGAGGGAACGTCGGGCTAATTTCTCGCTTATAAAACGCGCAAATTCTTTTCATAAGTATTTATCACCCCAACAAATCTTTGATTGATCTTTTAAGAAGTAAAAAATATTTTAACACAAGCATTTTCTAGCGCATTTTAATTTTTTTAAAGATAAAATAACTTAGGGAGGGTTGCAGTTTATTAGTAAAGCTTAAACGCGGATTCTGGTGCTCATGAGATGACATTCGGCTTTACAATAATGAAGCTGTTGACTGGATGCTGGGCAACTGCCTACATCTCTAAGTTCTACTACTAGCATATTTTTATATCCTCTGGGAAGTAGATATTACCAATAAATCCCGACTTTCATACAGCAGCCGCAGAAAACTTTTCCTGGGTGCGGCATATTATACTTCCAGATTTGGAATGGCTTTCTCTCACTGCATTGGAGCTTCTATATTAGCTAGAATGCTAGTATGTCGGTAGAATATCTATAAGTTCCTTGGTTTTTGTGGCGTGGAATAATAAACTAAGGTTGCTGAATAATGAGATTCCATTTACAAAGTAGAGGTCTTTTCTGAGGATAAATGATACGGAGAAAGAAACGATATCAGATCACTGGTAGATTTAGGATGGTGCTAATCAATGCCAGTAATCTGCTTATAAACCCTAATGGACGAAAAGGGTTTGGTCGGCCTTTAAGAAAATTAATCGGTGGAACTGATGACAAATATATTCTAATTAATTGAAGGCAGCGCAGCGGTAGGTCTAACTAGATTTCCATATTGGTTCATTCAATTGATTTTTACACTACATTTACTCGATTCCTGTTTGTACAACCCTTATGATCAAACAGACAGATGTACTCTCAGACTGTAATAAGGTAAGTGTACGTGTCAGTAAAGTAGTTTTACTCGGTAAATCAAAACAGTTTATTTATCAGTTTATCCCATTGAGAGGCGGTATGACCCCAGATCATCCCCTCGATGTGGCCTTCTGGGTTAACTCGTCATCGGATATGCCCATACCATCCCCCAGAGAATGAATTTTATGATACTTTATTCCCCGATCCACTACCTGGTTGCCGGCTAATTATTATGATTCTCGTCCCCAGTCAATGCACGAAGTTCACACACAATTTGCAATAACAGTTCCTCTTTATCTCGGGGGGGGGGGGGGTATCTTTATCTAATGAGATAAAATGAGACACGTTTATTTTATAGTAAGGTAAATTATTATGTCAGAAAGAATACCGTTTGCTTGTACTAGAATAAACCATTGTAAACGGGCGTAACAAAGGCTTTCGTTTATTAGGAATTTTTAGAGGATTTTTACGCTGTTGTTTACACGTACCATTTGTCACTAAAGTCCCCTGGTGTTGGGGGCAAGTTGAGACATTTGGGTGTTAGGGGCAAGTTGAGACATTTGGGTGTTAGGGGCAAGTTGAGACAATTGGTGGCGTTGGGGGCAAGTTGAGACATTCTGGGGTGCTTGGGACAGACATTTTTGAAAACGGTGTTTGGGTAAAAACTGTAGGGCAACATGAGACAAAAGTTTCAAAAAGTGTTTGTATGAAGTTGTCGAGGTTGTGAGTACCATTTGGCACTAAAGTCTTAAAGTGCCCCATTTTGAACTTGGTGAGGTTAAACTTTTTACCAAGGTCAACGGGGGTGCCTAAGTAGGGTCGAATGAAGTTGTCTTAATTGTGGGCTCTATTTTGTAACAGAGTCTCAATGGGCCCCAACGTGACCTTGTTAAGGTCACAACTTTTGACCTAAGTGTCACAAAACAATTTTGATAATTGTTTTCAAATGCCCCAGTGCAGTGAATACCTTTCTACCGATACCATACTTGATTGGGGTTAGCATAGACGAAATTGTGACATTTGACCCCTGACCTTGAAGGGTGTGACGCACAAGGTCCATCTTCGAACTTAATCTTAGTTGGAACCGTAGTGACAAATATCCGAAAGAACTCGAAAAAGTTCAACGGTTCGAAAGTTATCGCTCGGACAGACAGATGGACGGAGTGACAAAGCATTCACATAAAGGGGTTTTCCCTTAAGCAAGCCTTAATAAACTTCCATGAATTTAAGACTAATCCATTAATTTCATTAGTGTTATTCTGTCAATCAAACTACTACTGTTAAGAGTATACCACGAAACCATTAAACTGAAGATGTAAAAAAGAGCTCATTTATACGTGACACTAACGGACTTATAATCTAGAAAGGTGACATTGTGGACAGTTACTTGATAAGAGGATATTTCTGGAAAGGCTACGCCTAATGCCTTCCACAGTTGCATTGTACTGTTACAACGTTACCAGCAATGTCTAATAAAGAAGGGATATTTTTCGGACAAGCCAGACAAAAAGGAAGGCCCCTTTCATTTTTTAAAGAGAAAAGGAGGAATTTAGTAACACTATTGTTTGTCTTCTGCCATCTAAAATTGACAGTCTCTTTAAGGCATCATGGGAAGTAGGATACAAGTATACGAAAAAAGCTATTAAAAAAAATAACACTAATGACACAGCAGCCAAATAGCAAATGGAATGAAGTAGAAACGAAGTAGACCTCTTTGTGCATTGAAGGCTTTCATCCCCTGGACATTTGGTACTCATCCATGACATGCATGGACGCACTTACCTTAAGTTGTTTAAGAGAAGGCGTTTCCAAGAGTTTGATTTTCTGGAGAAACTTGTATGATAAGCTTACAGGTTAATTTAGTATGAGAAAGAAAGGAAAGCATCAATCAGGTCACTCGTTTACCCTATGGTAGTAATATAATATAGAGAATAGAGCGTCTTCTTAAGTAATTCCATTACATATTACACCTGGATTATACATTTTATGGTATGAGTATTACACTACGCTTTTGCAAACTCGCCTGGCCTACCTCCTGCATCTGATTGTCAATTCGTTTTAGCTGTGGACTTAACTAATGAAAGAGTCGTTAACATTAAGATTATTTTCACAGAAAAAGTCGACTTCTAATACAAAACAATGTAGTAGCAAAAAAGTAATTGAACCCATTATGCAGGCCAAATGTTTTTTTGGAGTTAATTTTTATTGGTATGTCGTGGATTATTGTTTTCACTTAATTCGAATCCACACAAAACGACGACTGTAAATTGTAATTAACTGCTCTCAACCTGCCTGTTAAAGCTGATTTCTGATGGCAATTGACATGCCTTAATCATCATCGTTTGTGTGTTTAATCAGAATCACTGTAAAAATCAACAGTAGCAAACTCATGTCATGTAGAACGCCTTGTATAAAGTAAAACCGGCTTACTTACATACGAGTGAGTTTGTGGATTACGAGATTACGACTGCAGTGTTATCTTGTATACGTCATTGCCATCCAAATGTCAAAGTCTGAGTTGGCTTATTAAAAATAAGTAAATGGTGATAAATTTTATTTATTAGGAGCAGGAAGATTTTATCTAATAATCCCTACCCTATCTTACATCAATCAATGCCCATCATAAAATTCTGCTCCTCTTTATTCTATGAGAACTTAACTGCCTAAGAAATGTTCAACAACTCTATACATTTAATGGTTCATAAAATTGCATTTTTTCTTCGTATTATTTTTTTTACAAAAATTACTCCTTTGGTTCGCTTTCATTTCTTCTTCATCTACATAAATAAATTACAGAAAACGATTCCTAAGGCATTAGCAGTGCAAAAAACGTTGTAAGAAATACAATGAAAAGGACAGGTTTATTTTTTTCTATTCTCATCCATATCTGAAGAGAGATTGATTGCACTTTGCAAGAAGGGATGCAATCTTGTCTAATAAAAAGTTAAACAGAATTAACTGCACTTCCAGCGTTTGCAATATAATAGGCTACAACTGATAAGTATAGATGGTCAGCAGTGTCAATCTCTTCTCTATAACCCTGCGTAAGTGGCCCAACCAGCCACCTAAACTCATCCACCGTGCAACAATAGAAGGTCGTGAAACTTCCTTTCTTAAACATTTCATAAGGTTGTAATTCCCCTCCAGTTCTCGAATCGCGATGCCGTATTGATAAAAAACGCTATAAAACCCCAAGCCATTAAAAAGTCCACAATGTAGAAAATGCATACAGCTATGTAGCATTTGAGCCGGATTTGCAATAAAAATGTCAAAAATAAAACAAGTTCTGACCATTTGGAGAAGAGCTAGTTTTAGCCCAGTCAATTGGGCTTATGTAGCCACGTAATCCGTCTGTGTGTCTGTGTGTCCGTTCGATAACTCGAGAAATAATGACACCACACCACACTGCCAAAAATTTGCACATACATTTCAAGGTTGATTTTATGATGATTAGCATATCTCTAGTTTTGTAGAATGTCCTACCTACCTGCATTCTAATCTATAATTCTAAGATTAAGTTGTCCAGAGAGAATATCTCTCTGGAACAAGCTTGTATTAGGGACAGTCTTTTCTGGGTACTCTTCCAGTACACATCTTTGCATGGTAATATTAAATAAAGACACGGAGCTTCGGCTCCGTATTGTTAAATCTTAAACCGGCATGGCGAGTCAGCCATTTCCTTTATTTCTCATCCTCATCTCATCCATCACCAAAATCATCAGAAACTTGGGAATATCTCGGTTGAATCTTCGGGAATCTTCTTTATTGGGTTTTGGGTTTGGTATCATCTCATTTATATATAATAACCGCACCCACTCATATCTTACACTGACCTAACCATGCCCACCTTACTTTAACAATTTTGAGGTTTAAGTTCGTAAACCAGCCCGATCGGACCACCCGGTGACCCGTGGGGGTCAAAAATACCCCTACTGGTCTTAAATTTACCAAAATATTGTTCTTCTACTTTTGCTCAAAAGTAACAAATAACTGATTATTTTTGGCAAAATCCAAAGTTTTAGGTACCCGTCAGAAGGACCCGACAGGGTTAAAAATTTCCAAAAAGTTGTTGCTCTACCTGTATTTGAAAAAAACAAATAACTATAACGGAATATGTGTGGCTAAATCCGTAGGTACATTGTTCATAAATAAGCAACAATTATAACATTTATAACACAACTTTTGCTAAAACCTGAAGTTTCAGGTACCTGTAACATCACTGAGTGACAAAATTAGTTTTTTTAAAGAAAACAAGCTTTAAAACCCCTTGGTTTTGAGGAAACCAAACGAAAAAGGAAGAAACAATAGGGTGTGGGGGCTGTGCCGATAATGCAGGAGAAAGCAAAAAAGCTACGTTCGTTGTAAATGTAAAATGTAAGGAAGAAGTGAGAAAGTAAGTACAAACTGTAAGCAGTAAACAAGTTTACGTAGAAACTTTAGATTTAATAATGATTCAGGCAAATGTAAAGTACAGCACCCGTAGGTTAGGGTATATCAATTGACTGGGCTAATATAGCTGCTTGGAGGAGGTTTTTATCTTATGCAGAAATCCAACAATTTAAGATTAAGAATAAAGGACAAATTAAACTACGTGGCATGTTGTACATTTTTATACTTTATTTCTTTGGATTGAACTTTGTAATGTAATAAAACTTTTCCTGCATTAAATATTTCAATAATTCCCTTTTGTTTGATGATACCAAGTACTCTTTAAATAATAAAAGTAATAAAGTACAAGTACTTAGATTTTGATGCACTTGACTGACTGTAAAAAGGATGTAAAGATGGATAGCCATAAGTCTGTAAAATCCAGTTAAATCTTCGGCAATCTTACTTCTAAAGGAGTGTGTTGTACCATCATAATAAGAACTTTACATTACGATACAATCCAAAGCTCCGACAAATCTTGATTTCAAAAGTTGTTAAGAGTTGGCAAATCGTTAAACTTCGCTAACTATTTAAGAAGCTATCTGAAAATAATAATAAAAACCTTAACCTTTATCCAACCATCGGACAAGAAGACGATTAAAGAACAAATCATGCATTGTATAGCTGAACCTAGTATTAAGACCAGCGAGTGGTGATATTGCTAGTGATTCACATAGTTAAATAAAATGTACCTGGCAGAAGCAAGTTTTACAATAATTTAATAGGAGGATGATATGTGATACCTACTTCATTAATGTTTTAATTACATTTTTGCTTAAACCAGGATAGGATAAGTAAAACCACAAATGTAATTTCTTATCTTTATGTTCATTCATGGTACGATAGTAATAAAAATGCAGCATTGGTTTGTTGCAGTTTTTGGTTTTGTAAAATGTTAATTACCCAATTTAGGATGGACGCATTAAAAACTCTACTTATAAAATATTAAATTAACTAAGGTTAATATTGAAAACAAAGAGTTTATGAGGAGATATGCTTCTTCAATTTATTTTGAGATTTTAGCATGCATGAAATCTTAAAATAATAAGGCAAGCAAGTACAACCAACCAGACTAAAATGACCTAGGCTTGACCAAAATTATGGAAAGGTTGGAGACGTTTTTAACCTCAATGCATGCTAAAATCTTTTGTGTAGTACTTTTTCATAACAATTAAAAAAAGCAGCAGCGACGCAAATGCAAAGTTTGACATGTATTAATCTTGTTTGTGATTTTGCCAATCTGTATGTACGTACCAGCCTTCAATATAAATTAAATCCAGATAAAATCACCTTTTAAAAACAGTGTTTTTGATACTTTTCTATTGGTAATTTGGAAAAGAACTGGATTTGGTTAAAATTGAGTAATTATGACGGGGTAAGAATTGCTGTATTATCGTATTGTTCGCTCATTCGAATTCAATTCAATTCAATTCAACAGGTTTATTTTCGAAAGGACAATGACATATAACATGAGGGTACACGTTGTTTCCAATGCCAGGTCCTTATTTAAAATGCAAAATTGAGAAAAAATAATTAATTCCATTGCGAGATTAGTTACATTAAATGAAATCCGAGTTGTATCCGTAGAATCAAAATATTACATAGTCTAGCTTATCCATAATCTATACAAATACAGTTTTAGCTGATTCGAAAAAATAAGTGTGGAAAAAATTATTGCAAAAAAGATTAATTATACATGTTGCTCTGTAGTTTAAACGTTACCTCATACTGACCTAGATAAATGTATAATATACTACAATAGATTCCAACTGTCGCTCAATTTATTTAATTTTCCATTGATGACGTTACACATAAAACGATTCACTTTTTTTGTTATTTATACTGTTCAGGCTAATTGAAACGGTTTCATTTCTTGCGCTTCTGAGTTTGATTCTGTCCTGAGTATTTCAGCTCTTCAAAGTCAGAGTCAGAGTAGTCAGACTCAGCTCCAGCCATTACCCAACGCTCGACTAGGGTCTTCTGGTTTGGGGATTGTTGGTCCCTCTGGTTCATAACTGTCCCATCCCCTCGGTAATCGGCCGGAAGGTATGGACAATGAGCAACATGGTCAAAAGGCGTTATCGGGAACTGTTTTGGTTCCTCTTCCCGACTGTAGAAGCTGTTGAAGTTGGCAACGATTACAGGAACTGGTAGTGCCAAAGTGAGCACTCCTGATATGGCACAAAGACTGCCAACAAGTTTACCCCAACTAAATACAATATATTTTATTTGTAGAGTAGTATCATTATCTCTTCAAAGTGACCAAAATACTTCTTAATACACATTAATTTAAGGCAACTTCTTAGGATATGGTTAAATAAAATAAAATATTAGGATTTACATCGTCACTGGTAGAATGTCACCGTATCCCACTGTTTAAAATAAAAGGTACTGAATAAACTACAAGATAGCAACACCGATTAAATCAAGCAAAAAGTTAGGATAAACCACACCCACCCGTCGTCATTGTAGTCACGGCCCACCAAAATGCATCAGGAATAGAGGTAAATTGGGAATATTGAGCGTTCGTTTCAGCGAAGTACACTGCACTTGAAAAAAGGACAACACCAACCAACAAGAAAAACATCAACAAGCCCAGCTCCCTTACAGAAGCTTTTAACGTCATTCCCAATATTTTAAGCCCTCGATTATGCCTTGACAATTTCAAAATCCTAAAAACCCTCACAAGACGAATAACCCTGAGGATTGAAAGGCCTATAGTCTTATTGCCAGCTTCGTCTTGTAGGACTATGCCCACAAAATACGGAAGGATGGCAAGGATATCAATTAGATTGGTGAATTGGCGAAAAAATACCATCTTACTAGGACAAGATAGTCCCCTCAAAACTAGCTCAAATAGAAACCAAGCAATACAGACAGACTCTACAAAGAAAAAGGGATCCCTCAGCGTATTCCCACTCCCCGAACTACTTGGTAGTTCTGACATGGCTAGATTGGGATCTGCCCCACCGCTGTATTGAAAGGAGGGTAAAGTTTCCACGCAAAATGTCATAATGCTTATGATGATAACCATTACGGAAAGTATGGCTACAATCCTAGCTTGGAGAGAACTTTCCGGAAACTCTAGTAGAAGCCAGAGCTTCCGTTGAAGTAGGTTGTGTGGCATGAGTATCTCATCTTCCATTATTCCTAGGAATCCTTCGTCAATCTTGTATCGTTGCATTGCCGATTCCCCTAGGTCAAAGAAGGTGATCTCTTCAAGGAATGCTTCCCCAGTTACATTAAACGGACGACGAAGAACCCCACCGGTTTGGTAGTAATACATTATAGATTCGAAACAGAGACGACTTCGGTCAAAGAATAATTCGTTCGTAATCTTTAAAAAAAAAGTACATTATGGTAACAGTTAGTTTCATCTACTTTAGAATCACAATGCAAAACCAATCTATGAAACCATTGGAATTATTAATTCCAAAAAGCGTAAAATATAGCAGTGGAAAAACTGCTGAACTAAAGCTTTAAATATTATCACTTGCAAAATAACTCAAGAGTAAACTTTTTGGTAACTGTATTTTTAGTTAATTTTCTGAAACTTTCTATTCACCGGATCATAATACTGCCTCCGTCTATTTGCATCCCCGAGTAAAGTTTTTGGAAACTGATTTAAAGTCCTTAACTGAGGCTTAAACTTCAATCCAGCAACATTTATTTGAACATACTCGCAGTTATCATGATTGTGCTGAACAGGTCCGAGGGTTTTCGACCCTAGACGACTTCTCATGGACCTTTTCTTCTTCTTATGCTTCGACTTTATGCTTAATTCTCTCTCTTGTGGCGTCTTCTTTGCACGGTTTGGAGATCGAAAGTCCCACTTAGAATACTCCCCCCATTCGGTTCGATAACTGGGAATCAAAAGGGCCCCCACAAAGAAGTTTCGAAACCGTTTAACTACTTTCCTAGTAAATGTTTTCATCATTATCCAGATAACGATAGGCTTCAGTTGATGCATTATACCCACGACCATCTCCTTTAACCTTGACCTGCTGTTTTAAGATTTTGAATTACTTCTATTGTTCAAGTAAATTAATTTTTGCTTGAAAAAATCCCAATTACGTTGTTTCCATCCGGTTCTGTGTCCGGTAGGACAAAGCTGTTTGACTTTTCCTCATATTTTTTCATTTACTTGTTACAACAAGCGAGTAGTTTACAACTGGTATGAATCGTTCAATAAATCTCAGGGGCAGTGAACGAAGAATGCAACTTTGATGAACGAAGAGATGGATTTCGCAAAGGGAATTTAGTAATTGCATAGCAATTGCAACTGCAAGCCCATAGCAACTTCTAAAACATGACATCGCCGATTTTCGATGATTACTGCTGCTGCTGCTTGTAAATTCTATGCATGAAATGAATTTGATTAGCAAGGTTGCTTTCTTTCGCTAATCTTTTTGTCGTTTATTTTCTACCCTAAAAATAGCAAAAATGGGGTTTCTAGACCGATTAATTGTCTTCACACTGTTGATCGTCACTTGGATGTTTGATATTCTGACGTTTATTATTTACTGTATTATTCAGCTTCCATGTATAAAGGTCATGGAGCATCGGAAGATTAAGGTAAGCTACTACGTTATTAGTGAGAGGATATACCCCTAAAGTCATAGTCAATGATAAAATACAAAAAATGTCTACCTTTTAGGCCCAAGTGATCCCCGGAGACAACGGGATCACTTACCGGGGGACTACTCCTATTTCAAAGACAAATATCGAAATTCAAGAAAATAATTTAGATACGATGGATAAAATCTTCCAACATGGTGTAAATAAGAATGGGCCTCTTAAATGCATGGGCTCACGGCTCCTAATCGAGGAAAGTGATGAAGTCCAAACGAATGGAAAGGTTTTCAAGAAATACGTCTTTGGTGACTACCTATGGAAATCATACAATGAGATAGATTGCCTTGCCTTCGGTTTCGGTAAAGGGCTTCGAGTACTGGGTCTACGGCCTAAAGAAATCATTTGCATTTTCGCCGAAACGAGGGCAGAATGGCTGATTGCAGCTATGGGTGCTTTCCAGCAGAACTTCACAAGTGAGTCAATTTTTATTTCGAAAAAAAGCTGCAAAATTGATCCGAAATTGTTTATTGAATGGGTTATTTTCAGTCGCAACATTATATGCCACTTTGGGGGACGAAGAAGGTGATCTCTTCAAGGAATGCTTCCCCAGTTACATTAAACGGACGACGAAGAACCCCACCGGTTTGGTAGTAATACATTATAGATTCGAAACAGAGACGACTTCGGTCAAAGAATAATTCGTTCGTAATCTTTAAAAAAAAAGTACATTATGGTAACAGTTAGTTTCATCTACTTTAGAATCACAATGCAAAACCAATCTATGAAACCATTGGAATTATTAATTCCAAAAAGCGTAAAATATAGCAGTGGAAAAACTGCTGAACTAAAGCTTTAAATATTATCACTTGCAAAATAACTCAAGAGTAAACTTTTTGGTAACTGTATTTTTAGTTAATTTTCTGAAACTTTCTATTCACCGGATCATAATACTGCCTCCGTCTATTTGCATCCCCGAGTAAAGTTTTTGGAAACTGATTTAAAGTCCTTAACTGAGGCTTAAACTTCAATCCAGCAACATTTATTTGAACATACTCGCAGTTATCATGATTGTGCTGAACAGGTCCGAGGGTTTTCGACCCTAGACGACTTCTCATGGACCTTTTCTTCTTCTTATGCTTCGACTTTATGCTTAATTCTCTCTCTTGTGGCGTCTTCTTTGCACGGTTTGGAGATCGAAAGTCCCACTTAGAATACTCCCCCCATTCGGTTCGATAACTGGGAATCAAAAGGGCCCCCACAAAGAAGTTTCGAAACCGTTTAACTACTTTCCTAGTAAATGTTTTCATCATTATCCAGATAACGATAGGCTTCAGTTGATGCATTATACCCACGACCATCTCCTTTAACCTTGACCTGCTGTTTTAAGATTTTGAATTACTTCTATTGTTCAAGTAAATTAATTTTTGCTTGAAAAAATCCCAATTACGTTGTTTCCATCCGGTTCTGTGTCCGGTAGGACAAAGCTGTTTGACTTTTCCTCATATTTTTTCATTTACTTGTTACAACAAGCGAGTAGTTTACAACTGGTATGAATCGTTCAATAAATCTCAGGGGCAGTGAACGAAGAATGCAACTTTGATGAACGAAGAGATGGATTTCGCAAAGGGAATTTAGTAATTGCATAGCAATTGCAACTGCAAGCCCATAGCAACTTCTAAAACATGACATCGCCGATTTTCGATGATTACTGCTGCTGCTGCTTGTAAATTCTATGCATGAAATGAATTTGATTAGCAAGGTTGCTTTCTTTCGCTAATCTTTTTGTCGTTTATTTTCTACCCTAAAAATAGCAAAAATGGGGTTTCTAGACCGATTAATTGTCTTCACACTGTTGATCGTCACTTGGATGTTTGATATTCTGACGTTTATTATTTACTGTATTATTCAGCTTCCATGTATAAAGGTCATGGAGCATCGGAAGATTAAGGTAAGCTACTACGTTATTAGTGAGAGGATATACCCCTAAAGTCATAGTCAATGATAAAATACAAAAAATGTCTACCTTTTAGGCCCAAGTGATCCCCGGAGACAACGGGATCACTTACCGGGGGACTACTCCTATTTCAAAGACAAATATCGAAATTCAAGAAAATAATTTAGATACGATGGATAAAATCTTCCAACATGGTGTAAATAAGAATGGGCCTCTTAAATGCATGGGCTCACGGCTCCTAATCGAGGAAAGTGATGAAGTCCAAACGAATGGAAAGGTTTTCAAGAAATACGTCTTTGGTGACTACCTATGGAAATCATACAATGAGATAGATTGCCTTGCCTTCGGTTTCGGTAAAGGGCTTCGAGTACTGGGTCTACGGCCTAAAGAAATCATTTGCATTTTCGCCGAAACGAGGGCAGAATGGCTGATTGCAGCTATGGGTGCTTTCCAGCAGAACTTCACAAGTGAGTCAATTTTTATTTCGAAAAAAAGCTGCAAAATTGATCCGAAATTGTTTATTGAATGGGTTATTTTCAGTCGCAACATTATATGCCACTTTGGGGGACGAAGCCGTCATTCACGGGTTGAATGAAACTGCTGCCCAATACTTGTTGACCTCTCATGATCTGATGCCTAAAATGAAGAACATTCTAAAACAAGTCCCCTCCGTCAAGCATCTCATTTATATGGAGCATCCTTTAAATGAAACAGATAGGACCGGATTCCGAAGTGATGTACAGGTCCACACCTTTGCCGATGATGTCATCAGCAACGGACTTAAGTCAAGTTTACGTTAGTGCTTTATTTGTACCGTTTTGTGGCTCAAGACTGACTAGATCGTTCCCAAATTACATTTACAACAGTCGCTTAGTCAAAATTAGTAATTACAGTACACTTTTAATTCATTTTTAGGACCCAATCCCCCAAACCCGGATGATGTCGCCATAATAATGTATACCAGCGGGTCAACTGGTGTTCCCAAAGGGGTTTTACTGACACATAAAAATATTTCTACTGCAATGATGGCATTTTCGGATGCCCTAGGACCTGTGTACCCTGACGGTATGCCCGCCTAAGGACAATGTAAACTTTGAAGATTTCGCCCAGCTATTTAACTATCTTTGAATTTTTACAGACGTCTACATCGGGTACCTTCCTCTGGCTCATGTCTTAGAATTGATGTGCGAGTCCATTTGCGTTCTTTCTGGAATCCCAATCGGCTACAGCACTCCACTAACCCTGACCGATGAATCTACTCAAATTAAACGAGGATTCAAAGGGGATGCCACGGTATTAAGACCAACTATAATGGCCTGCGTCCCTCTCATTCTAGACAGGGTTTACAAAGGGATTCAGGGCAAAGTTGAGGAGAGAGGAAAGATTAGTCAAGCCATTTTCAAATTCTTTTATGACTACAAACTGAAATGGTATCGCTGGGGATTCAACACTCCTCTTGTTAACAACATTGTCTTCAAAAAGACTCGAAACTTAGTTGGAGGAAAAGTTAGAATTATAGCTGCAGGAGGTATTTCCAACCCCTTCTTTGCCTTTATGTTTTCGTTCTTCCAAAGATGCATAAGTGACATGAGTGCAGGTCATAAAATTCACAAAATGTTATCAAGGTGCACCACTGGCGGATGATACGCACGAATTCGTCCGGACTTGCCTTTGTATTCCATTGCTACAGGGTTATGGCCTAACGGAAACGGCAGCTTGTGCTACCGTAACTCTGCGTAAGCGTTTGATAAAAATATTACAAATTGTTTGTACAACGGTTGCTAAAAAAAATTCACCTTCTTCAGCATCTGATATGTCCACCGGTCGAGTGGGGTCTCCCTTAGGATGCTGTGATATCCGGCTTGTTGACTGGGAAGAGGGAAATTATGCAGTAAAAGACCAGCCTAACCCAAGAGGTGAAGTTTTAATTGGTGGGGACAATGTTGCTTTAGGATATTATAATCTTCCCGAAGAAACCGCAAAGGATTTCTTTAATGAAGGTGGAAGACGTTGGTTTAGAAGTGGGGACATTGCTGAGATGCAAGCCGACGGAGTCCTTAAAATTATTGGTAAGTGCTATGCACGAAAATGCTTTTTAGCTACCTTTTTGAACGAGTCAACCATCACAGGTCTTAATGCTTTTTAAATATTGTTATTCCAGACCGTAAAAAGGATCTCATAAAACTCCAATCGGGAGAATACGTCAGCTTGGGTAAAGTAGAGTCAGCCTTAAAAACATGCTCCTTAGTCGAAAATATTTGCATTTATGGAGACCCTACAAAAACCTTTGTCATCGCTCTGGTAGTTCCTGTACGAAAACAGGTTGAATGCGTTTTCACTCTCCTGTTTATAATTTAAACGTGAAAGACTTCAACAAAACGTTATAAGTAGTATTGTCTGTCTCTTACAACCACTTTTGATCGCAGCTTGAAAATCTAGCCAGAAAACTGGGGAATGGAAATTGGACAAATGAGCAAATTTGTGCAGACCTTGGAGTAGAAAAAGAAGTGCTGAAAGAACTACAAGCCCATTGTATCAAAAGCAAACTCGAAAAATTAGAAATTCCAGGAGCAGTTAAACTATGCACTGAAGACTGGACCCCTGACTCCGGACTCGTTACGGCTGCATTTAAGATCAGGAGGAAGAATGTACAAGAATTCTATCAAGCTGATATCAACAGATTATATACGCTTCATAGCTAATCGTACATGCATTCGTAGTAGTAGTGATTTTATGCTGGCATGCATAAACATGTATTGTGTCCAGTAAAAGAGATATGAGAAGTAGAATTTTTAAAACGAAGAAGTAATCCGATAAAGTAGGCAGAAAGATTTTTAAGGGTTTTTACCAGAAGAGAATGCATTTGCATAAGGTTTAGACCATTTATTGGTAAATTATTATTGGAAAACTAGGCACAGTTTGGTATTTATCTACCATCATACTAGAGCCTATGCATGATTAAATAAAAGGAATCATCTGGATTGATACAAAGCAAATCTTCCCTTTATTACGCTAAATTCATAAATACCTATGAACAGAACTCTTTTTTATTGAGAAGAAACCAATATATAAATAGAATACTTCTAATTCAAAAACCAACTCCGACTATTTCCGTTTATAAAAGATGCTAAATTCTTAGGCATAAAGGCTCCACAGAATACAAACTCAACCACTATGAATAGGCAAATGAAAATAAACCACGGTGCCAACATTGCTACTACTCGCATTAAAATCCTCTTTTCTAAAATAATTCGAAAATACATCAAAGCACCCACAACTACCCACCGCTTGGGATAACCTCGATCTCATACCACCGGGAACGGTAAACTCGGCCTCAGTGGTCACTGCTTCCTGCCAAGTCTCGGAAGACTCCTTGGACCAAGTGTAACTAGTACTGGAGCTTACGTTCAAATTATAAACAAAATTAGCCGACAGTCCAGAATACATGGCCGACATAGAAAAGCCAAGACTGGAGTAGACTGCAAGTTCTTCGAGTAAGGATTGAGAAACAGAGGATGACTGGGTTATTCCTCGACTCTTGGTATATTTACAGGATAAAGGCTGGGAACCAAGGGTATTGTCACATTCTAGGGTGGTTTTCCAATCGTCTGTTGGATTACATGTTTTGCCCAAGTTTGGCACGTCACAACATTTCATCATTATGTTGTTCAGGCTGCTGTTGTCTCCATCTGAAAACAGGGAGATTCTTCCTAACGTCAGGTTAAGTGGGTTGCAGAAAAAGTGGCAGTAGCAAGCGAATGACAAAAAAGGCTAACAATTTCAGTTTAATTGAGCAACAAATTATGATGAGAAGGTTAAGGTTTTATAGATGAAAGTCAGTTTCAGCTTATTTTGGACTTGAGCTTGTAGCAGTTAGCAGAAAATGAATGTAGAAATATTGGAACCATTAAGTAATTTGTAAAATAAACACGTAACGAAGGGCACTATATGCCTATAACTTACCGAAGAAGGTCTCGACCTGAGTTTTAATTCCGCAAACGGCCTGAGCGGATAAGCACTTTTGTTCTTGGGTCCACTCTCCCCTAGATTGACCATCTCCTTCAAGTAATCCCCCAGGAGAAAGATTCGAGCAGAAAATTCTCAAATTATTCGCTGCTGTATCATCTCCCCCTCCTTGATAAGCGTGTGACCTTAACTGAAACCCGGTGATGACCCCTTTATCACAATAATGACTCTTGCCCCAGTCCCCCCAACTACTGTACTTGCTTATGATGCTGATTCCATAGGAAAACTCATTACTTCCGGGGGGGATGCAGAACAATCTGATTCCCGTCAGTGCCGTGGCGTCCCCACTTCGTTTGGCCGGGTTTATCTTGTAGCCTTCTGTACGATCAATTTTTAGTTGCATTCCGGAAGCAATCGTTCCCTTTGGACATTCATCAAGCTCTCCCCAAGGGCCCCAGTTCGTAATTTGGGGGCTTTGGAGTATTAAATCTGATCGAGGAAGCAGTTGCCCACAGAATCCTTGAGGACAAGCTAATGAAAGAGTGTAAGGCTAGATTAGTGAATTTTTGTATTCAGTAAAAATGTATTTACAAACCTAAGAGCAGGTATGTCAGGGTTAGAAATGCTTTTCGTAGAGTATTAATCCTTTTCTGGGGAGACGGTGACATTTTTAGCAAGTTACAGAACATGTAGGATACTTGGGTTTAAATAACTTGGTATCAAGCTGGAGCAGTGTGTATTGCATGTACAATGAAAGATTGTCTTGTGGGGTTGATAAAAGCTTGATTGAGGTGCACAGTGCATAGGTTTACCAATCTTATCCTGAATTGTGGAAAGCAGTGATAAAGGGTACGCTTGGAATTATATGTGGAGCGGATGTGTTTTTATATTAAAAAACCTTGCAGATAAATGGTATCAAAATCTTCCGGATTTAGGAAGCCTTGACAGGAATTAGTTGAGGTCAGTATAGATAACGTGAGCAGTGGGATCACTAGATACAATATACAGGGCAAATATCGTACCATAAATCTAACCCCATTCGTGCATAGTATGACTCACTTTTTCCTTTATACAATGCAAATCAAAAATCAATATTTGCTGTTATTGAAAAAGACTCTGGAGGGCTGGACAGTGAAATTAAAAGTCTGATCCATACTAAGCGTCAAACCTGGCGAAATTGTAGGAATAATGCAAGCCTTAATTAATAGCAATTAAAACTTGAAACATTCTGTCATCCAATTACTATTCCTTTTAGATAGTGTCAAGAAAAAGTTCCACCAGCCACTAATTGATTCGTTTATAAAACAGGCCCTAATGTTTTTCCAGGATTTCCTCCTTACTCCCTATTCGTTGTTACGAGTCGTATGAATATTCTGTGAGCCAAAAGGACGGCATTAATAACCTATGCAGTAATAAAACATTAGTATGGAGGGTTCAGTAGTTCCTTTTCACGAACGATAGCTATTACTTAGAAACCTTTACAAATCCGAAGAAGTTGCTTGTAGTAGTTATTCATAGTTTCACTCAAATTTAAATACAAGAACGAGTTACACTTTCCTTAAGAATGAGCAAAAAATTAAGAAAGCTAAATAAATAATAATTTCATATAATAATAATAATATAATAATAATAATAATAATATAATAATTTCATATAATGTTACAAATATATCCCTTCTACTTATGTTTATTTACTTTCCTGAAGTTTTTAAATTTTTGCTTGGGGTCTCCGCACATGTTTCAAATAAAACACCGTACAACCTTTATCCTAAGTTGGTCATATACACTAGCTTTAAATACATTCATTCTAAGCCTAGAAATAGATGAAATCCTTTCAGTAGTGTCCCACCTTCACGAGGTAGAACTTGGAGACAAAGTTACCAAATTTGGTGTAAAGTTTGTAAAACTTATTGAGGAAAACATGCTTCGAATTTTTCTAATCCGAAAATCCATTTATATCTTCGACGCTTTAGAGGATTTTATTAAGGAACCCAAGTTCAAATATAATGCAAGGGGAGTGCAGGGAAGACCTAGTTTCATATTTTGTTATTTTGGCTTGCTTTTCCGTTGGATGTACCAAATTGCGACAGTTCTAAACTACTACTACAATACTACGACGTCCGTCAACTATAGCCATGAAAGTGGAGACAGCCATCCACATTATCATCCCTTGTTGCTTCAACTGTGCAAATTATTCATCCCTAAATTCATGCAAACCCACGGTTTTGAAATTGGCATGCATTTTTCTGCAGACATTATTCGCATAAGTTATATCGTTTTTGTTCGAACGGTATTCGTACTTTTGGTGGACTTGGCTTGTAAAGAAATACAATCATTTTTTTCACAACTGTCTGAAAATATTTTGATTAAGGAATTAAAGGTAACATTTCCCTTCGTACCGTCCAAAATGCAGAAGGCCACTTTTGAAAACTTTTTATTTTTTCTTAAAGAAATCAGCAAAAGAGGCTGTAAAAGTTCGTCAGCTTCTACAGCATTTAGAGGAATATCTTGGACCGATGGCATTAATCACAATTCCATGTTCTATCATCCTCTCAATATTACTGATTTACGAATCAACCGTAAACATCCCGGATAGTTCAACCTCTCATATTACCGATTTCTTAGATGGATTCGTCATTATTGGAGATATTTGCTTACTCGTTTACTGCGGGCAAATGTTGACCTCACAGGTTAAATCTGTGCTCTAGGTCTTTCAATAATTAATTTCATCGATGCATTATTAATTATAATCATGTATTTTGGTCTTCAGATTCAGCGAACCTACACTTTTATGAGAAATAAATTGGTCTCAGTGTATCATTCCAGCAGTGTAAATCATCATGTCTACAATGTCCGGGTATTTAGTGCTGAGACAGACGATTTTGTAGAGGTGACTTATAATTAATTATACACTTATATAAACTTTAAAAAAATCTTGGATGACTTTGGAAACTATTTCTAACTTTTTAAAAGACTCAACAGGTTTTAGAGCTGATGATTGATTGGAATTGGCGACTGACAGCATCCGGATACTTTAATCTTACTTCCTCTTTAATCATGAGGGTAAAAGGGGAGAACAAAAGGAAGCATTTATAGATTACGGCTAAATTACAATACTTTTCTTAACTTTTACTTGGTTTGGAATTTAGATAGTTGCAACAGGGATAAATTACATTGTTGTAATGATGCAATTTCACTTGAGTAAGTCACCCTTCCAGTTCCAACTAAACTCGAACATTACCTGGAAAAACGCTTGAAAATGTCTCCTGCAAATCTCTGTTCTCTGATTCTTAATCCTTCCTTTTTGTTAATTTATTTTACAGTAACAATGTAGATTGCGTATAGAGAGCGTTTTTTCCCATCTATTTTTTTAAGTGGACGTAAAACCAACCTTTGAATAGACACATTTAAGCATTTAATATATTTCTCGCTTAACCTTTCAGGATTAATGGCTATACATTAAACATTTTGAGTAACAATAAGCATGACATTTCCTGTAGATCAACTGATGATAGTGGTAATTTTAAAGCCATTTACAACCTTCACTTCGCAGCAAATACCAAATATGTTAATAAAGCTATTCAATTCAATAAAATAACTCGTTCCGGAAACAGCAGCTTTAATGTAGCAAAACGGATTGCAATTGCAAGGAAAATATCAAGTTCACAGAAAGAAAATAGTTTCCCAATCCCAAAACTGCGAATTTCTCACGCAATTTAATACTGTGTGCTGTACCCATTAGCAAAAATCGGAAAACGGATGTTCTAGTTTACTGAATATTCCAAATATCTAAATGATTGGTTTTGTTTGCTGTAATTCATTCACTGCCAATTGAGGCAGTATGTACTAATAAACCAACGTTATATGACAAGAAATTAGGTCCCACATATATAAAGGAAGCATTTCCCACACTAAAACCTAATATACACAGGGTTTTAAAATCAATTTAATTAAACTGCTCTCATTTTCAATGCGAAAACATTCATTTTCAGCCGTTTGCACAAATATATAAATTACATCCAACGATTATTCCTTTAAGTTTAAAGTTAAATAACGTTACAAGACACCGAAATCCAAAATGTTTCTACAAAATAATTTTAAGACTACCTTGAGCCATAAAAATGTCAAGCATAAAACCTTTAACCACAAATAAATACTTGCTTTGTAAATCAGCCTTTTCAAACGGTTGACTTTGACTAACACACTATTTACAAAATATAATGTATGACAATTAATTCAATAAGTGTCTACCAGTCTACCTACTAATAGACTTTTCCGTTGAATTACTATTGATTATTTCAATTAAAGTTATAGAACTATTATTAGTATGGACTGGTTGAGGAGTTGTTATCGTGGCGTTTGATAAGGTGGTACTTTCCTCTTCTACTGTTTCAAATCGCTGTCCTTCCTCGTTATTCATAAGCGCTTCCTCGCCGATGTTAAGCTCTTCTGCATTTTTGTCTGTCGAGTTCTCTTCAGAAGCCTCCTTCTCGTCTTCATTTTTAACACCATCATCAGCATCTTCCTTGACCTCGGGGTCGTCTTTAGCCCTCTGATCCTCTGCCGATGATGAGTTGTCTTCTTCATCATTTTTACCAGTCTCCTTCAAATTTTTCCTCCTACCAGTACTTTTCTCTTCGACACCCAACATTGCAATAGGGTCCTTGGCTTCGCCCCTTCGCCTATATAACCCAGAAGGCGAATACTGCGAAGACCAGCCATGTTGACCATAAACGTCGGCCGGAATATAGGGTGTAATTGGCTTCGGCCTGAGTCCATACTTTCCAGCAAATTTCGAATACTTTTTGCCATATTTCTTAGCATACTTGCCTGCGTGATATTGATCATATCCTTGGAGGGCGTATTTATTACCCTTTGGACTGTACTGGTATGTTGGTTGATCATACAAAGCAGTTGAGGGATGGTAATACCCATTTTTAATCCCTATAGGAGCCTTCTCTGCTTTCCCGTTTCCAAAAAGACTAAAACCCTTGTTTCCACCTACGACACCTGAACTCTTGGACCCATAATTTCCAAATGGATGTCGACCATCCTTTCCAAGGGTTATGTGGGTCTCCAGTTGGTGCTCACTTAATCCAGAGAGTTTCCCAATGACCCAAAATGCCAAGCTTGTAGCATAAACGAACATGTAAGAAGTAACAGCTTTCCAAACCAGCTCCGCAGCGGTGGAGACGATGACATCTTCATTTATATTGTGAGATTGAAGGTATTGTCGCAGCCTGAATTTTTTTTGGGGTTTTCCAAATTTTCCTGTGGGAGGTAAACCTGAACTGTAGGAGTGGTCGTTTGTGGGAGGTAACCCTGGACTGTAGGAGTGGATGGATTCATCGGATATTTCCCCCTGAGAGTTTTCATATCGGTGCTTTTCTATTATTTCCTCGGTAGTTAGTTCCTCCCTTGCAGATGGACTAAATTTGGAATCGGGATTGAAGGGTTCAGAATTGAACTTGGTTTGGGCTGAATTTGGATGAACGCTGAGCCGCAAGGGGTGGGGATGACTTGGAAGGGATTGGTAGTTTGGTGGTGAAGAGTACTGTTGATTTGGAGAGCTGGATGCAAACTGTTGGCTTTGGGAAGGGGGATATTGTTGATTTTGAGAATATTGTGGATAGTTTTGGTTTTGAGAATTTTGTGGATAGTTTTGGTTTTGAGAATTTTGTGGATAGTTTGAGTTTTGAGAATTTTGTGGATAGTTTGGGTTTTGAGAATTTTGTACATAGTTTTGGGGATTAGATTGAAATTGAGCAGCGTTTTGAGCATTTTTCTGAAATTGGGGGTTCTGTGAATTTAATTGACTTTCCGAATTAGGAGAGTTGGCTGGAAACCGAGTCTGAGAATACTGTGGGGTTTGCGATGAGCTCGATGAATGAGCTTGCCTATTATTATTCTGGGTGTTTTGCTGTTGATTAGAAGGATTAGACGAATACTGTGAATTAATTGTAGAATAGGATTGTGATTGAGTCGGCAAATTCTGTCCGTTAGACGAAGTCTGTATATTTGAGGGGGGTTGAACGTACGGAGAATAAGGAGGCGATTGTAAATGGGGCGATGGTCTTGAATTAGGGTACCGCTGCTGGTGAGGATATGATGCTTGTAATTTGGCAGAAGATGCATACTTGGATTGTGACACGGACTGATCATAGTTGTCAAAAGATTGTTCCCTAGTTTGGTACGTGTTTCGTTTTATCCTTGGCTTAACTTCGTCATAGTTTGTTAGGTTTCCACTGCACCCATGAGACGGACAGCCCTTAAGTGATGATAAACTGCTGCTGTTAATGAGCCGTCTGGACCTCACTGTAATAAAAACGTAATAATAATTAAGAACGTATGATGATTTGCCCATGCTGAGATCTAGCTTACAGATAAAGTTTATTTTTATGGAGTTTCTTACAATTTGTAAGCTGCAAAATTAGACATATTTTAGTTCTTACCTTCACTGATTAAAATATGTTGAATCCTAGGCTTTCTTCCATCCGGGTCTCCAGTATAACACAGTGTAATAACTACTAGATTCAGGATTATTACATAGCAATAAAGCACCTCAGTTGACTTTCCCATCTTATATTCATACACCTTAAAGCGTTACTGACACTATCGAAAAAACTCCGTAAACTGGACACAAAGGAGGACTCGGTTATTTTCATCTATTCCAGAAAATAAACTTATTCAACTGTCCATCAGTAATTTTTTAATGGGCCTACCTACATTTTTGTTAAAGAAAAAATACTACAAAAGGCACTTCAATGTCAAACTTAATTAATTACTCTCCAGTTTCTAGAAAACCTGGGCAAATTTATCATTTAGTCAACTTTTCACAATAGTAGTATTATTCAGCGACATTGAAGAGAATCCACTGGCAAATGAGACCCGTCAATCTTACGACCCACTTCACTACAAATCGAATAAAACGGTATTACCTAAAACACTTTGCCCTATCTCTAAACCTCGTATTATATTCATTACTCAGGTTTTACATGCGACTATGACTAAGACTAACCTGTCCTAAGGCAGTTTTTTATGTGTAGAAAAAAACAGAATCAAAGGCATCTGCAACTTTGTTACAGATAACAATATCACTCATCTAACTACCACTTCTAATGATGACCGCGACTCTTGACCCTATGTTTAGTGCATGACAATACTGTTTCTTATTACAATTTACTGCAAATTCTTGCGTAGAACCGCTCACAGAAAATTCCCAATAAAAATATTCATCAGAATGAGCTAAACTATCTTCGTCTACAACACTAAAGGTTAGGCTATATTCGAAAAGCCTCAAGCTCAAATGTTACTTCCTCCTACATCAGATTTACATGGTATTTAGTGTCCATATTGAATATGAATTTACAGCAGCAGCAAAATCAAACCCTTCAGGACTGGTTTGAGGTGAGTTAGCTCAGGTTTAAAACTTCTAAGGCAATTTGCCCAACCTAGCCACAGTAAGTAGGAAGGACGACGGAGACTTATAGGGTGAAATTCCCTAGATAACTACAAATTTTGGCTTGAAAAAAGTTAACAGATTTGCCTAAATGTACTGCATAGCACGGCATTCGCATCCTGTGATATATAAACTTGAGCTTGGACTTGAATATAACCAAGAAAAGCTGATAGAGCAAATAATTTGTGACTCGTACTAGTTCTGTTCCTTCATCCATTTCATATCATCATGATATCGTGTCGAAAAAAACGTAGGAGAGAACAGGTATTTTAATAAAATAAAATCATGCAAGAAGAATACCAGTTTTAAGGAATTATGTGATAAAACTAACTAGGTATGTGGTTGTGTTGTTGCTTGTGTTTTGTGACACAGAGTAACACTACTGACCCCGTTTTAATCATAACGCTGTGTTTGGTGGAGTGTATGGGCAATTCTCATATGCGTATTTATTTAATTAACTTGATGGTATATTGTTCCTACTACAGAATTATTTTATTGTATTGTATACTCAAATATTCTAAATGCACACCCACAATTTTGTCTGTCTTTTTTTTAGTCTGGGATTTATTTGTTTATTTTTTTTCATGAATAAAAAAGAAACAAAGATGCTGCATATTTAGCTTGGGGAGTGCTAGAAAAATATTTTAGGAGAAACGCAAACTTCCTTTTGCATAACGTTTGACCCAAAGAGTTTTGGCCTGAAGGTGAGGTTCTGTTTTGCAGGAATTCAGTGGTTGGAATTCTCATATTTTTTTAAAACAAAAATTATGTTCTCAGATCGTTTTGTTTCCTATTTGTTTGCAGATGTTGTAGTAGATATGAAAAGAGACAGTGACAGTCGCTGCAAAAGTTAAGGTTAGGAACGGCCCAGAAGTACTGAGTAGAGAAAGATTCTTAGATAAAAGCAATTTTATTCATCGCATGATTTCACCGGTTCACGTTGCTTGTAGCACATTTACACAAAATAAAAATCTACTAAATAAACCCAACTAGTTTTTGCATGTTTCAACAATCAAAATAACAATTGAAATTTTAATTTTTCATTGGACTGCTTCCCAATAACTGAGCAGGGTGGGCTACAACTTCAAGGCTGAACTCATCAGGCTAATTTTCATAGCTGCACTTTTGACGTTGAGGGGTAATTTTTCCCTAAAAGGCCATAAAAATGATCGGAGTTCAGGTTCTAGCTCAGTTACTTTATTGCTCTTAGAACTGCCCCCTGACATGTTTTTTGCAACCGGGTTGGCTTCTTTGATTGATTTCAATATTCAAATCACTAATGCTAATTTCAACTTTTAGAAGCGTTTTAGTTTTTTTCTTCATAATTTTTAGGAAACTAACCTGTCTAACTAGACTCGCCAGGGCTAGAAGAAATCTCTAGAGACTCGTTACATGTAATTTTAATTTTCTAAAATAATTTCACAACCAGAAATGCTAGTTTACTTGTTATACTAACTAACTTTAACCATGATATCCTAAGACACGAAAAATATAAAAATTCATCTTAACAGGATTCTTTTTAGATCATTTGAAAAGTAGTAATTTTCTAAATTAAATTATAGATCACCGAGTCTCGTCTAATCTTTATCTTTACTAGAAGTAGTTCAAGAAATTGCTTGCGGTTTCTTACCAGGTACCTCATCATAAATGAAATGACCTAGAGGTTTTCTTTCCTTCTTGTGTTTTTGGCAGAAAATGTCTCTTGGATTAAAGTATCCCTGTATATTCATTTAAGGTGTGAATATAAAAAATGTAGCACATGGTAAATTGAACTAGTCGGATGGACTAAATGAAAGCGTTCTTTGCAATTTTGGAGTAATTGAATGTAAATCAGCGTTGGGACTTAGATGACTGCTTCAAAATAAAACTTGTTATCTAAATATTTAGGATTTTCGAAGCAACTTAATTGTGAAAATGCTTTGACAATAAGTCCGTGTTAAGTATACCCCAATAAGTGATATGAATGTAATTAACTAAATATTGAAGCATATTTTGGTTTATTTTGCATTAGTACTTTCTTTATTCACTTTCCCTCTCATATTTCCTGAACAAACGAATTAATAAAAAATAAATAAATAGCACAAGAATCTCATCTGCTAAATGTTTCATAATCATATTGTACATAGTAAATAAATAAAAATACTTTTAGATAAATACAATAAATAACCAATTCGCATAAATTAATAAGTCAATCTTAACTACAGCTCAAAATTCTAACAGAATGTGAATATCAAAGCTTGCATTTTACTGTTGTCATTCTTTAAAGTGTTAAAGATCTCCGCAACTAGTAACACATTCAATTTTTTTCAGATTTAAAACCCTATGCATTAGACTTTCTACCATATCCTTGATGATGTTGACCATGCGGCGAAAGAATGGATGCCTGCTCGTAGGGAGATAAGGGTTTGGATTGTAGCTTGGCTAAATGTGCTTTCTGTGCGTAATGACTCGCTTTCGCAGCAAACTTCTGAGCCTTCTTTACATACTTTTGGTATTTCTTATGAGCCTTTCTAGAAGCTTTGTCTTGAAATGGGAGGGCTAGGTGTTGATCGTAGGATAACAAAGTACCACCCCAACCCCCATGTTGCCCGTGTTGTCCGTAATGACCTCCGGGATGACCCTGATGCCCATCTCCTTCATGACTTTCATGCTCTTTTTTTGCTGAAATATAAAAAACAATATAATTTTAAAAGCTTGCAATATCCAATATCTTTTAAGCAACGGCCCTGTATCTTTACTTGTAACATTTTATGCCGGTATGCAATAGTATCATGATCATGAAACAGTACAAATGTTTTATGAATCCTTGAAATCAGTTCAAACTTTACCCAATTTGATTCCAATATCCCAAGAAGGAGCTCCGTATCCAAACTTTTTCCAGGCCAGTGCAAAAATAAAATTAACAAAGCCCACAAACATATAAGATGAAAAGGCCTTCCACAGGAACCCTATAACCCAGCGAATTACAGCGATTTTGTCTGAAAATTGAGAATAGTCATCTAAGCTTCGACCCTGGACTCGCCAGTCTTCACCATCGGCCCGGGTAGAGTTCTTTATTGACTTTATCTGAATCTTCAGAGGGTGTGGATGATAAGGTAGCGAATCTCCTTGATGTTCCTCAGGTGAGGATCCCTCATTGCTGGTACTACTACTGCTACGACGGGGTTCTAGTTTCGCCAAGGTTTCACTTTTATTGTGGGATAAATGGGATGGGAAATGGATGGTTGAATTGATACTTGCATTTTCTAGGTTTCTTGGCTGAACTAGATTGGAATTCAAAATACAATCCGTTAGCTACCGGTTGCAGCTTCAACCACAGGGGGATTTTATGTCAAATAGACTGTATTTTCCATGCTATAAAAATCAGCGTTTCCCGAATTGATGGCTATGCTACTGCCGTAGTATTAACGTGACAGCATGAATTTAAAAGAATTACCTTGACTAATCGTAGTTCGCTGAACGCGAAGTTTCCCCTCCCCAACAGCACATAATCCCACGGATATCAAAGGGATTAGAACTGATACAAAAAATATCCTAAATATTTTCATAACTTATCTTGTTCCTTTTCCTTGTTATTTATCGTTATTCCTGCACTGATTGACAGTGACAAATTAGCAAAAAGTTGATTCACCAAATTTACTAACTCAACATGAATTAATTACAGATATACATACTAACCAACCACGAATAATAAACTCGCAATAAAGTTCTACTGAAATAAGTCAATCAATCAATTACAATTTAATACAAAACCCTACTTCACAGATTCCGACAACTTAAATTCACTTTTAATGATTTGTTTTCAAAGGCTACAAACGGATGACTGATTACGGTCAATAATTCTTGTTAGCACCAAATAATATAGATACCAGACGCTTGCGTTTCCTTAAATCTTCAGCTATTAAAAAAACTTAGCCCATGTAACAAACCATTGCAATGATGCATAGCTTAGTGTTCTACCGTTACCGTTGTTGTCTTTGCAAACTTTGATTCAAAGTCCTTTCAATGATCGCCATTATTATTTTCCTCGCAGAATATCATCAAAACTAAAAGAAAAAAGAAACTTATCCTTAAAGATAAAAAAAACTTGTTTTGCCAAATGAAAACGAAATTTTAAATTCATTCCAATGTCGCGTACATATAATACAAATCCTTTGGCCGTCTACGAATCCTACTCACAGAAGTAATATTCGAGTATATGGCTATTCTTTGCATGCAGATTTTAAGTGGTTTTTGCAAGGTGCAATTACACAGAGAAACCTCTTGGTAAACTGGTCAAGGTTAAAAAGTGTAAAACTCTTATTGTTTGTTGGTCAAGTTAAGTTTAAACATAAACCAAGCTAACTGCGACTACCGGTTTTTAAGAAAAATAGTCAAATGTCTAGGTCTTCTAGGAGTCCTTATGAAGCTTGTTGATTGTCTTGGTTAAAGACGTGATGAAGCAGTACTATAGAGATCCTAGTTTACAACACAAAGTCTCAAAGACTGAATTCCTTATGCTTTCTTACTGACAAGGACAGTGCAGATTGCTCGATGGGGGAAATGTTTAAGATACAATTTAGTAGAACTCTATAAAGTTGATTCTAATATGTAGGTAGACCAAATGATATGTACAGTACTGTTTGTAGGAAGCACGGGAAACCAAAATGAATTTAATAAGGATATTGTTATTAAAAACCTGACCACTGCAGGTCTAGTGTTGAGAACGCTAAGCTATGCTTTAATTTATTGTAGGTCTTCGTTCAGTTTCTTGGGTTTAGTATGAAGTATCTTACTACTTACTACGTTATAAATACTACTGACTTGACTAGTATCGGTAATGAAATAATAATGATACTGGGCACGGCGAGTTGAAATTGAAATAGATGATGTTATGATACATATAAATGTGATTACTATGTGATACAAAATCGTAGGTAGAGAAATATGGTTTTGATGACCCCCTTTCTTCTAAAAAAGACCAATTCAAGTTCAAGTTTTGTTTTGCATGCATGTAAGTAAGCTACGAAAAATACTATGCAAAGTCTAGCCTGCCTGCTTATATACGGTTCTGCGAGGGAGAGGGTTATGAACTGAACAGTTTGGGTATTGGTATTGGGTTGAAGGATATACACAGGAAATGTAGGACTTTTTTGGTATGAAAGAAACGAAAGTAAGTAAAAGGGCTAGGAAGTGGTATATGATTTTCAGTCAGATTTGGTTCAAATTGTGATCATCCTTTTTATTTAATCAAATCTAGCCAACAGTTTGGGAAAAAAATTGAGAGATAGCTAGGCATCATCGGATTTGCTTAACGAGACTGCGTACTTAAATGATTTGCGGATATTTTTTTTGCATTGTTTCATTCATATCGAGAGTTATCAAACCAAACATGTAATTTGCTTAATTTTAGCAAGTTTAACTAAATCGCAAAGTAACAAAATAAACGTGTCACGCAAGTTTACATGGCTTGATTTTACATTATTTTGATGGTGTTTCTAATTCACAATCATGTTTCATGTCCCATCCTAATTATTTTTTACTGAAAAAAATTAAGAGGACAGAACAATATTTGGATTAGCCAAGCCGAGCATAGATAACAAGAGGGACGGGTCCGTTTAAACGGTAAACGAAAAAAATATGCTTCTTTCACCCAACGAGAGCTTCATGATCTAATGGATTTATTAAGTCTTCTTTTAACGTAGACCTCGTTTTCAAACATGCAAGAAATGATTTAAAATATCTACAAAGCAAGTGATATGTTAAAGTCTCATAAATAATTGTTCAATTATCTGCTTCAAAGTATTTTTTCAAGAAACTGATGTACATTATTGTTTCTTATTTTCTTAAAAAGTGACACGCAAAATCGGCATTTGGCATGTGTATCTGTTGGATTAATTCTTGCAATTAATAAAGTCTGGGTGCATAATACATGCAGGATTATTTTAAAAAGGTCAATAAAGGACGTGCGTATGTAAAATATAGCCAAACAACTTAGCGGTATTAGAGCAGAAGTTAAGAATATAATGGTTTGTTGGATCCGTGTATCCATATTAATTGCTAGAGTCAAATTACGTTCAGGTAGGTGAGTGCATTTCAGGAACTAAAAGAAATGGCGGATTCTAAGAAAACGTTGTAATAAACCCTATGATGACGTGCTTGTCTAAAATAAATGATAAATAACTGGCTTTTCCTCAACATTGGACTTTTCATAACATTTTACTAGATACATTCAAAACAAAAATGCTTCAATATTTAAATATTTAACAACCTTCCCCGTTACACTTTGATGAATAGAAATCCACGAGTCATCTTTCAACTTATTTATTACGATTGGCGTTTATCCACGAGACAAATTCAGAAATACGCGTGTACACACCTGGATACTTGCCTAAACAAACGAAGGTATAACTTCATCATTCTGTTGCAAGGCGTTACGCTTGAATACATAGCATATTTCAGTCTTACCACAGTCCCTGCCAAATGAAACGATCCCAACTTGTTGATAAATCGGGCCAACTTTATGCATCAAAGGCCCTCCAGAATCTCCCACACATGAATCTAGCCCTAAAATGAATCGAAATTAACTTTAACATCTATTTTGGAAATAGTCATAGCATCGTTTTCATGAGTAGACTTATTTTACCTTTATCACCGGCACAAATCATAGCCGAAGTTATACCCGCTGGAGCTACGCCTTTATATTCTTGATCACAAGAAGGATTATCCCAAACTCGGACCCCAACTTTGAGAAGTTCGCTAGAAGAAGGGCCATTAAAAGAAGTCCTTCCCCAACCGGCTACCAGAAGTTGCTTATTTAGTAAATTTCTCGTTCCAGACGATGCTGCTGAAGGAAGGCAGATCGGTTGGATCGTGCTGGTAAAAGTCATCGGCTTATCCATTCTCAATAATGCGATATCATTCACAAAATTATTTATATTGAAGTACTTGTGCTTCACAATACGAAGTATTCCACGGGTTTCATAAGGCCCATCTGCAGCAGATTTTAGGTTCCAGTCTCCAAGACGCAATCGAAGTTTTGGTATGTCGTCTGGTTGATACTGTAACATAACAAACATTGGCTATGAAAAGAGTATGAAACCTATCAGTAGTTTGATGAGTCTTATTTTACTGCAGTTATGCAAAGGGGACATCTTTAAATATCACTACTGACCTGAGCAACACAATGTGCAGCTGAAAAAACAATATTATGTAGCGTTAAAAAAAACATGAGCCTGAATTATTATGAATCTATTCATCCTTTACCCGTTAAAACCATCGTTTCTGAGATCAAAGATGCACCACAGGTTTGTTTTCCCGATTTCCCGTATAATGCGACCTGCAAATGTTTTAACACTCTGTTGAGTGAAGCTGGACTATGTATAAATTTAACTGCATACATTATTTCTCCCCTTACCATCCAAGGCATTTCCCCAGGCAGAGTTTTAGTACCGTTAACAATTTTCAAAAACGGTACAGAAGACATCCCACAGCCCGTGGCTGCGTAATTCTGCGGATCCACAGAATCTCCACCGTATAATGAGTTAATAAACGGGGGTCGGGTTACCGGCGCCTGAGGAACGTGTTTTTGTGCCGGGCAGCAGATATTGGCATGCTTGGACTTTCCTATAATAAATTTGGATAAATTCATCATTTCTCCATTTCTTTGAATATTTAATCATTACAACCAGAATTTACCAGCAAAAACAACTGAGGAGCAATTTCCATTTTGAAAGCTGTCATAAATTTCCTCTCTCAGATTGGAATGACTATTGTCCCCCTCGCCAGATTTCAAACTCAAAATCTTGCTGCACTCCTCCAAAGTAATGCATGTACCAGGTTGTCCATCCTGTGAAGTACAAATGTCTGCTTTAGAACCACCGGAAGTTGTAACATCATTCTCATAAGAGGGATAAGATGAAATAGGATACTCCCAGAGGATAGGAACTGGCTGAATATGGATGTACTGCCTGTCTTTCCTTACATTCCTCAGGTTTTGACCTATGCGAAGAATAAATTCAAAACTTTAGCAAACAAAAACCTAAAATTATACTTGAATTATCATTCTGGTCCCTTACTATTCCGATTAACCACTATGGAATCGTCCAACTCGTATTCCTCAGCCGAAGTAATTAAAATGGTCCATGTGGTAATAATCCCAACCCAAGAAACGAACCTAGTAATTGAAATCATTGCCGAGGTTCAACCGAAGCGTCAAATAAATAGGAATTATTGTGGCTAAACTTTTCGCATACCTTTCTCAAGGAAGGTAAAGGTAGCTAATGAAAACTTTCATTGGAAAACTGCGGATAAGCTATAGCAGACGGATAGCTAAGTTACGCTTCAATAACATCTATGCGAAAATCATACTTTATTCTAATGGCTTCAATGCATATGCCTTTTGCTGCTGTAACTGTAAGTAAATAGGCATCAAAAGGTAAAGTTGGCATGAGTTCTCATCAATTAACTCAATCGAAAAGTAAAACTCTCTTTCTCATCTTTACTAAAAATGCAGTCTTATTCATAAACAACCCCTCATAACCACAATGTTTCAGCAAATCCAAGGTACACTAACTGAACTTTACATAGCTTAAAGCTTAGAGTATAGAATAGTAAGGCTTAAAGCGTGAACCGATATGATCGTACAATATTATATCAAGCATCAATTTTGTAGATTTCGATTAACCTCTTTCTATTTCTTGTTTTCTGTCGTCAGACTATTGACAAGAGACACTAGGGGTGGAATATGATGTGCAACTTGTACCGGTTGACAAGATACCGTATTTCCCGATTTAATCCCCCTGGGGAATTATTGTTTCAAATGGCCCGAACCCCCTGGGGAATTAAACCGGA
>JAQFZX010000914.1:0-41103 GCA_034682405.1 Hydroisotoma schaefferi | reverse complement strand
TCCATGTTAAAAAATTAAATTTTCCCTATCTTGTCCATGTTAATACAATTTATAATTTTTCCTTTGAAACAATAATTTCCCAAGGGAATTAAATCGGGATTCGGGAAATACGGTATCTTTTTGTTGGAGCTTATCCAAATGAAATGCACTTGCTATATGCAGATGCTTATCCAAATAGATAAGATTGTTGGAGTTTTAAGAAGGGGTAATTTTGATGAGATGCATCTATGTTTTTAAATGAGAGGTTTTACAGTCTTTTACTGCATCGGATTTATGTTCATTGTGTGTGTAGCGTTTTTAGATGCTTGAAATGGCTAAATATTTTGCTTGAGCTTATCCAAGGAGATGTATTTGCATCAAATAGATAAGATTGTTAGATTTTATATAAAGAATTTATTATGCTAATATGCTCCTACATTTTTAAAATGGGAGGTTTTACAGCATTTTAATAATAGCGACGGATTCATTCAATCAAAACGTGTATAAATTATCGTAATAAGGATATCGCATCTTATCGAAGCTTATCATTGTCGTTAGAAGAAGAATTTACAAGATAAATGGAGAATAAACAGTCACAACGGGAACTCGGGAACTCTAAATATGGTGAACTAAATTATTTTATAGTGAAACCTACTTTAGTCTTTCATTCTTTATGTTCCTAAAAACATCGCCAAAATTAACTTGAGTTTGCTTTTCAAGTTTTAAAAGCTAACGTATGAATTCTTGAGATATGACGTTAAAAATCTGTATCCACGCGAGCGCTGCTCGCGTGCATAGAGATAGAGAGTGAAACCTTGAAATCTTAATCTTGGTGCATAGGGGATTTCGGATACGATTATGATGACCGTCGTGACATTTCTCTTACAGATCATAAGGATAACAACGCTGCAGACGCTACTGCTTCCAACGCAGCTGCTGTTCCAGGAGCAAAGGATAACAACGCAGCTGCCGTTACAGGGGCAAAGGATAACAACACAGCTGCCGTTACAGGAGCAAATGATAACAACGCGGCTGCCGTTACAGGGGCAAATGATAACAACGCAGCTGCCGTTCCAGGGGCAAAGGATAACAACGCAGCTGCCGTTCCAGTGGCCAGTACTAACAACGCAGCTGCCGTCCCAGTGGCCAGTAACACCGGCCAAATGCAGACGTGCAGACGATGTAAGCGTTCAATGACTCCTATAGATGACACCCTGCCTTCCGCGTTGACACATGTTATTGCAGGTCTACTGTGTCTTATTGGGTATGTTTTCTAAATTAAAAGTCATTGTATAGCCTTCAGAAAAAAAGTGGCCATCGGTCAAAGAAACTATCGAATTGGACCGTGTAAAAAAGCCTTGTAAAATTCCTAAAATACAGGCTACCTATATGCGTCTTTTTGCCGTATTGCTTCAACTGCTGTGGAGGAACTCCTGCAATCCGATGCTCCAACTGTGGCATGTTTATTAAACCGGCACCGGAATAGACGTCTAACTTTTATAATATTTGTCAAATTATAAAGCGTTATTTGCTCGATTTACTAAAAAAAACATTTCTGTATATCTGCGGATTGTGTGAGTATTATTGCTGCAATGGCGTTGCTTTAGTGTTGCATCTATTCCGAATTCCGTCAAAGGTCATAAGGTCAACAGGTCAATAATTTCTTGACAAGAAACATCTGCGCTACTTTAAAGTTGCCGTTTTTTACGGGAATAGTCTGTGGCTCTCTGTAGCATTACAAAGTCTTACTTCATATACTCAAAATATGGCATATCCCGTCGAACGCTGCTATATATAGCCGTGTGTTAAAATAAATGAATTAAAACTAAAAACTTCATAATTGAACCCCGGGGGCGTTAAAGTCTGTAGAATTTACAGTACCCTACAACCCCTGCCATATGCCGCGGCTTGGATATTAAAAACAGGATATTTTCAAGCATATTTAACATGGGAAGATACCCCGTTTAACATGTAAGGGATTGCATGCGGTTTAATTAACGAGGGCGGCATATGGCAGGGCTATAAGGGTAATACAATAGTTGATGTATTGTGAGAAAAAAGTCGGATTCCAAAAAACAGATAGGCGTCATTTTTAGAGCATGCGGTTTCTGTGAGTCTTTGTCTTTGTTGACTCTAAAGATCGGACCTTTTGTTCCCGATTCTCGACCTTTTGTACCCGATTCCCGACCTTTTGTACCCGATTCCCGACTTTTTGTTCCTGACCTTGAGTCATAACAAGCGGCATTGTTAGCGTCCCCTATCATTTGTTATTTAGCTCTTCTGAAGTAAAGATAAAGAAGCAATTGAGTGAAAGTCTCTCAAAAAATTAAAGCTTATAGATTCATTTTTAGACCGTTTTTTGTAAATTGGTGTAGTGCTGTCGGTAGCTGAGGAGTTTTTGTGAAATATTGACTACTTTTTTTTAGAAAGATTTCTAAAATCTGTAATAAAATGCCGAAAAAAGAAGCGGTGGCTGTGCGGATGCAAGCAACAAAAAAGCCTCTAACGCCCAACGAGTTTAGGGAACTCCAGGCTAAAATGCAAACGGGAAGTCGTACTCGTAAGGCTCGTTTAATTAGTTTTTTTAAATAAAAGATGCAGGGTTTTGTTATTTTAATTAATCTAATTATTTAATTGCAGAAGAGAGGAGTACTTCCAGGGCATCCGATTCCAATGATCCGTCACCGACTCCCGAAGAACAAAGAACTTTCAGGGCCCCGAGGATTGCGATTGCGACCGCATTGAAATCTCTCAGAACTCGTAAGATGACTCGTTTTTGTTTTATTTATTAATTACGTACCGTATTTCCGGATAATACTGCCCCGGGGGTGTTAATTTTCAAAGCAAAAATTGAACGTTTAACATGGGGGAGATGGGGCGACTTTCAATTTTTAACATGGAAAGGGTTTTTCTGAGGGGAGTAATTTCCGGAAATACGGTAATTAAATGCATCTCATGGTTTATATTCTAATAGCTTCTTTCTACCATTTAATCATTTAGAAAGGTCAGGAGTATCTAAGGCCGTTTCCCCAGCCCCCAAGCGTAAGATCAAGACGGGGGTGTTCGTTTTTTAGCTCAAAATGATCAATGATTTGATTTTTCATGAAATGAAGCAGAATTAATTAATTATGTAGAAAGCTGCAGTACTCTTGGACCCGTTGACGGATTTTTATATGATCGGTCTGCAAAAAAACGCCCAGGATTGACAAGAACGCCCACGCGGACTGGTAAGGGGTTTTTTTTATTAGTTAAGATTATTTGTAAGATTTTGTTAATGTAGATTTTTATTTAATGATATTTAGAACGCAGGAGTTCTTCATCAACGGAATCTGCTGACGGTTCGCCTACAACGGAGCATTTTGAAGCTGGAGGGCCTAGCGATAGTTCCAGTTCTGACGATGGTAACCTTAAAGTAAAGATGGAAGCTGGAGCGCGCAGCGATGATGCTAGTTCAGACGCTGGGGCTCGTAGTGATATGATGGAAACTCAAGGAACGTCTCCCGGAGTTGCGTTTATTGCTAAGACTTTACGGTTTGGTACAGCTATAGGATCGGGAAGTGTTAAGCGCAGAAGGGGTGTTGCTCTTATGAAATCTGGAGGGGGTTCTGGTATTAGTACTAAGCGTCGTTTACCAGTTGTTATAAAAGGATCTGGGGATTCCAGCAGTGATAGTGATGATAACCTTGGACGAGTTGATGCAAGTATGAAAGTTGGACAGCCTGAGGGTTCCAAAGTAGCTGAAGCTGAGCCGAAAGAAATTGTGGCAGCTCCAACTATGACCACGGCAGGAAGGCACTTAGGCCACATTCCAGATTACATTAAAATTGTACCAGGTAAACGTTGTTAGAGGGAAACTTGTTGGCTATGTGGCCAGTGATACCCTATCATAGTTTTTACGATAAGAAAGGTATTGTAATGCAATGTTTATATTTTTTTAATTAAGGAGATCCGATCAGGCTTCAGTGCAGGGAGTGCGGAAGGATTTTCTTATCCAAGTCAAATATTCCGTATCATAGTTTCTGTCGAAAAGATATTCCAGTACCGTTTGCATGTCACTTTTGCGATAAGAAGTTTAGAACTAAAAGTAATCTGAAGGTTCATTACAATATTCACGTGAAGAGAAGTGAGTAGACCTGAAAATAACATTGATATGATTTATGGTGTAATTGTGTTAACGTCGTGCTTTCTAATCGAAGTAATACTCGGATTATCCTTCTCCGTAGGAATCAATTTGATTGATCCATCCCAATAATTGGTTGAAGTGAATGGCTTCAATGCAGCAGAACCTTAATCCAGACGTGCTCATCCTATCCAAGTGGGCCATTATTTATTTTGTCTACCAGAAAACCCGTGTCTCGTTATGTTTGTCGTCGGTCGTCCTGGAGAAGTCTACTAGTTGCGGTTGGTCGTGCGGGTATCGTTTACTTAAGTGGTGCTGAAGTATATGGGAATTGGATTGCCTCTTCTGTATATGATACCATGTAAGTGTAAAACATATTGGTCCATGTCCGTATTATAGTGCCTTCTTGGTTTTGCTTACATATCGAACTGTATTTAAACTTAGGTACAGAGCAAGTCAATGTCCAAGTCAAATTATGGAACTAAGACGTACATTACCTAATTTCCTGTTTTGATCTACACTGACACACGCCCATTTTTGAGTACCACTTGACAATAGTGATTCCTAGGACGATACGCTAGACATTCAACCGCAACGTAAATATTCGACAACGGGAATAAACTTCATACAAGCAAAGAGATATATTTTTAAAAGTGTAAACGCTTCAAAATCCTGACCAGGATAATACTAACTATATCCCTTAGCGTTTGAGAATGTCTGGGGAAGGGGATAGCTGGGTTTTTGACAGCTTGGTGAATTTTTTACATGGAAATATCTGGAAAATCCCAGTGATGGGATTTATCGAGGAGAAGTCCGTTGGTAATTACCTATTTTTTGCGATGAACGAATTCCCATTTATTGGCAGACTATGCAACAATGTTGATATGTTCATTGATAAAAACCTATTTCTCTTATTCTAAGTCTTTGATCCGGATAGTTATAACAATTTGACGGATGATAAGGAAGATGAATTCAAAAAAATTCACGAAGACTACAAAGCCCTGGTGGATTTCATGCTGGCTAGTTTTATGGAAGATCTGCAAGTGACGCCTGAACAAGTTGAGGAGGCTTGCCAACTTCGTGGAACTCAAAGTACCGTCTCTGAATCTCTTATTACTAAGGTTAAAATGAATTATTTAAAGCTTGTGCTTTTTTTGTGTTTTTATTTGATTTAATGAACTTATTGATAGATGTATTATGACAATTTTGCCATGCAAAATAAACCAGAAATATTACTTATGTTTTTGTTATTTATTTCTTTTATTCCAAAAAATAATGCATGGAACTGTTTTGTTTTTAGTCAACCACTTCTTTTGAGTTTAGCTGAATACCGTATATCCCGAATTACTTCCGTCTAATAATAGTACAATTTAGAACAGTTTCCCTGTTTAATTGCATGTCAAAATATACCCTCAAACGCTCCAGAATTCCAGAGTAAGGATTGGGGCATAATTTCTGGGATATAAAAGGCTTTCCTTTGTTTCTTAGATGAATATTGTTTGATCAAATCCATCGATCGCCATCTTTACTTGCATTGCATTCCAGGTTGCTCTCGAACAGCTACAGGCAGCCGAAGATTTCACAATATTTCGTCGAATAATGACCCGTAAAAATATCGACTTACAGCTCCAATCTTTAGAACTGCTTGTAGCAAAATACGGCGTGCTATCACCATCGCTTCGTCCTCAAGACGCTGATGATTCGATCGGAGGTGGGGATAATGGGGAGGAAGACTTTCTTCAAGTAGTCCTAAGGTATTCTACGGATGGGAGCAGTGATTTATTTAATCTATCTCCCACTGCCACGACCCCCACGGCAACCACTCCCACAAGCACGTATGCCAATACCTCCTTGCTCCTTAGAAACGCTAGTATTGAGTCTGCAACGATGCACAGTAAAACGTCATTGACGACGATGCTACATGCGGCTGCCCCTGTAATGCCGGACAAACTGACCAATATTATAAGTAGAAATCAACATGAAAAACTTGCTACTGTCACTGTCGCTGTTGGTGCGAACAAGCTCAAGAATGATAGCCAAAAAATGCAGTTATCAGATGCAAAATACACAACTAGCTATGCGAATTTTGAAAGCGGTAGTAGTGCTTCAACCGCAAGAGCAGTAGATACACAACAGTCACTTCAAAATCTTAAACTTCAAGCGAATAACGCTGTTGAGAAAAGCGATCCTTTCCTAAAGAAGAGGTACATGTACATTTTCCAGTTTTTAGAAATTAAATTTTGCCTTTTTATCTTATCCATAAGCAATTTGCATTCCAAAAGTTGGAAATTACATAAGCAATCCAATAACTTTTCAAGGCTTCTCAACGCTTTGCGCTCGTTTGGATTACTGTTAAGCTATTTAGATTGAGAATTAACTCTTTAAAAACGTTCATGTAATTATAACTATGCAGCCAGCTAATACAGCAAGAGGAAGCATGGAATTTAAAGCAGTCTGAAGATTTGACCCCAGCAACCCCGTCACAAAAGGGATCAGTTGGTGGAAAGGAGACTGGAGTAACGGTCCATCGGGATCCGGGTGACGATCCCAAGTTGTGTGTCATGCTGAAGACAACTGCGGCGGAGATTGTGACAGTTGCACCCGAGCAGCATAGAATCCTTACGTCGGTACGACAAGCCCTAGACATGAGCTCTGAAGAGGGAGATTCTGACGTTACTTCGGCTTTGGTGCGTTTTAAAAAATTGAAGCATTCCAAGAAACCCAAGCGTTTTATACCCCGGTTTTGATGAAGCGTTTTCATGAAGCATATTCATTTACCCTAAAACTAACAGGAGCTAGAGGCCGGTGGGGGGAGCGAGGAGGAGATTCAAAGACGCCGAGAATATCTTGGGGCGCAGAGGGACAAACTGGTAGCGCTGAAAAAGAAGGAGCGCGCGCGTCAGCTTGTCATTCACGGAGATGGAAGTGGGGACGCGGGCCAAGTTATGCGACCAAAGTCTGCCAAGGCTGCCCAAATGGCGTTGACCACACCCCCTCAACCTAGGCCTAGTGGGTCTAATGAAAAGTCCCTGGCTGCTAGACGGGCTTTGGCAAAACGACTTAAACATGAGCTAATGGACAAGTAGTGAGACACTGATCGATCGGAAAAGTTACAATTTTATGTAGTCCTGTGATGATGATGAACCTATATTTAAAATAACAGTCATTAATTATCCAAACTGCGGTCTTTTTATGAATTTAAGCTTGAGAGAAGCAATCATTTAGCTTAAGTGCCCTTTGCTATGAAAAGTTGAAGGGTATTATTTCCTCGAAATACTGACAAGGCAAGGCCTATTTAACTACGGCAATAATTTGAGTCAGCTTTGCATTAATTATACTTTTATACGGGGACTGTAATATGACGATTTACGGTACATTATTTCCTCATTTGTATGCATAATCAAAATCAACAAAGCTACACGCTTATTAAATCTTGTTTCGATATCTTGAACATTTTTATTCTCGATTCTCTTTTAAATCATTCCACAAAGTAATGTTCTAATACGAGTTACGAACGTACGACGATACGACCTTTACTTTACGAACAATACCAATAATAACAATCTTGTTTAGGCTTGATAATCCAATGATAAAATAAAAATTCCTTAATTGCATCTTCCTTTCTAAACCTAAACCATCTTATCATATCTTCAAAACCGTCATCCAATGAATCACGGCGACGAGTCATTTTTTGTTACTTATATAATATTTAAGGTAATTTTTAACTTTTTACCTCCATTTTGAAAAAATTGTTCCTCCACAACCATACAATAAGAATAAACAATAGCTAACAGTAGTAGTAGTAGAATTTTTAAGTATATTTCGTTTTGTTGAGGTATACTTTCCAGTAAACGCTTGTCCCTTGTACAAACAATCTAACAGTATTAATTAATTATAAACGAACGAAGACGATTACAGCACAGTTTACACACAAATACAACACAAACCCACACATAACATAAGTGTCCTTTTTAAGGGACTAAGTAAGTAAATAATAATGTATTTATACACTTGGATGATAAAGAAACGGCTAAAATATCTCTACCTGTACATTACACATTATTCTAGGTTAATTAATTGGCTCAAGCATTAAATTTAAGTCATTTAAGCAACGTTTCTTATCTTAACTACGACGACTGGCATTAATATATTATGCTTCAATTACTGGAGGCATTTTAAGTTTTTTCCCGTCTCAAAATAACACCCTAACTGTTTGTGTGAATTTACGCCAATCGTTGTCGTTTGGCTTGGGGTTCCTCCTTGTCCGTTTCTTCGGTAGATGCTACTTCTTCGCTTTCATCAACTTCTTCGTCAGAATCACCTTCGTAGTCCACCAGGCCGATCTAGATAAGAACATTGATGAAGGTTGAGAACATACGGTTTAAAAAAAAGCTCTTTTGTTTAAGACCACAGGACAGAATCTACCAACCTGCGTAACAGACTCCTGCAGGGTTGCAAAGATTTGTTGAAATACAGACTAGAAAAGAAAATTTCAGAGTCGTAAGCTATTTGTACATACTAATGTAACCTAACCTGGGACATGAGACAGTTTAGGGGCCAAAAACACACCGTTTTTAGAGAAAGGTTTGACTATAAATATGGATTAGTTTCTGAATTACCTTTTTCGCAAGGCCAGGTTTTCCTTCTGTAGAGGTAGACGTGGGCGAAGTACTTAATGAGTTAAGTGGCGGGGTGGATAAAGATAATGCATTAGCGGTTGCTGATGAGACCGTAACCGGGGAGGAACGTGGACTTAGAGAGTTGCCTACTGTCCGATTTGTCACCATTGAATCGGCCTTCTTATCCAGTAGTTTTCCTGTTACAACAATAATATCGGAATTGAATTCACTGAAAAATCGTTAGGATTTCCTGAACATTCGTTAGACTTTATCTAGGGGGCAGATTACCTATAGATTCAAGTTGCGAATCCGCATCAGCTTTGTTACGACCTAAAATATCTGTGGAGTTAACGGCAGGGACTACGCCATCACCTTCCTCTCCGTCATCATCGTCATTGAACCACATTTCTTCTTCTTCGTCAAGTTGTCTAGGATCTCTTCGGTATCTATTGTTTCGTAGCAAAGCAGGAACAGTATCTGTACCACCTACTCTATCTTTCCCTCGCTCTTGATTTTGTTCGTATCTAACCCTTAGCGCTCTAAACGTTTGGACGTAATTGACTTGATCAAGCAAAGTACTGTAATTCTCCATAACGTGGGCAACCAGCATTTTTATATCCTCCTGAAAAGTAAAGCAGAGCTGATGAGCATTACAAAAATTTAATAGAAAGGGAGGGAGGGTGCATAAAAGACTGAATATGTACAACTACTTACCGATCTTATAAATTCAAACATCTCGATAATTGCTGAATCCAATAGATTGTACCTTCCTTTATTTTTTACAAAGGCATCGATGACAGCTTTAAATAAATTTCCTTTTACTATGTACCGGTTATACAAATCGTCTTTCAATGACAGAACTTTTCTTAACAGCCGGAGGGCACCGAGAACTAAAAATGTGTGCTTGGAATTCATCAAAACTAAAACTTTTCGAACTAAGTCTTTGTTTATGATGTAACTTTTTATGTGATAGCTATGATGTTCAACACAAAAACTCAGTAGTTCCAGGAGGAGCCAGAGAAGTTGGGCAGTTTGGATGTCTTCCTTTTCGGGCTTCTCTCCAACCGTGTTGGTCATCAAGGGCTCTGAAACATAAGGAAAAGTTGGTTTATTTTCTGTATATTGCTGCTTTCAGAAAGGCAAAGGTTTTATAAATTGAAACCAAAAATTATTTACTCAGCTCTCATAATCATAGCCCATTAGAGACAACACCTACTGGTTTCCATGAACGAGGAAAAACTATTTTAAACGACTTTGTAAACCCGAAGTCCCATTTTACTATTAAAAATTCCCAACTCTACAAGTTCCTCTTCGTTTAAAGAAATACAGTAGTTTCCCTTTAGCCACAGCGCGTGATAGTCATCATCGTAATTTAGGAAAGGAGAAGATTTTTAAAGATATATTAGTTAGCTAACCTATGAGAAGGTTCATGGACTGTTTATAGAATAAATTCAGAAAATCCGCTTTTTCAGATTTATTCAGTGCTGCTAACATGTTTTCCGGGTCGATAAGCAGCCTTAGAACCCCGCTTAGTTGTACAGCACCTCCTAATTCTGGGTCTTTGTCGTTGATCAACTCTTCTATGATTACGTTAAGTAGAAGCTGGTCCTGTGAAAACGCACAAAAGTCAAACAGATTTAGAAAACGCTTATCATAATCCAAATAGATAAAGATAAAACCGTTAACTTGTAATCTTACATCATCTGCGTCGGCTGCCTGATGAAGGCAATATTCTCTAACGATTGTTGGAGAAAATTCTACGACGGCATTTAGAACATCTATGCATGCAGCTTTGGCTGGAGCATTGGGTAATGGTAAAGCTAGTTCTAATGCCGGAAGAACGCCTTGATTTGTCAAAGTCTGTAAACAAACATACTAAATTAAGTCTCTGTTTAAAGTAAATGATATTCTTTTAAATAAACGAACAAAAAATCCTCAGTTCTCATAATCATAGCACATTAGAGGCAACGCCTGATACTTACGAGTGGACAGTCATGCAACTTTCATTCATATTTTTCCCCCAACCCTTATTAAATACTCCCAAAGCTACAAGTTGCAAGATGTTTCTCGCAAGATATCAGTCCCCCTTTTGCCGTCAGCGCGTGTTAGTCATCAGCGGAATTTAACTGTCAAAAAAAGTACTGCACAGATTTTCTTTGTTTTCACCTTATAAAAAGATTCTCTTGCTTGAGGCTGCAAATTTTGGGCAAAGGCACAGAGCTCTTTTAAAAATAGTATGAGATCTCTTCTTCTATCGTGAGGGGTAGATTCATCTGTGAGGCCAGTAAAAAGGTCTTTGAGTACCTTTTCGTCCTCCTGTAAACGTTTATTGGAAATAATTCAAATACAGATTGTAATAAAAAGAAAGAAATCAATTCAATAATAAAATATTTACCTGTATTAGGGTAACTATTTCTACTTTGTTGAAGAAAATAAAAGACGATAATGTTGATAACATATTTTCTTCGAAAGCATTAGGAGCGGGCAGAACAGCATCATGAATATATTGCACTCTGTACGTTTGATGAATTTTGGAAACAAGCTCGGTATTTCCGATTGAGATAACTTGTCGAAAGTTTGCTATTTTCCTAAGGTATTCTCTATGCTTCCTAGGACAAGGGTTTGTTGGTTCATATTCCAGGCAACCCACAACATCGAAGATTAGGTCATCTACGAAAAATACAAAGAAATAACTTCAGATCAAGGACATATTTTGCCACTTTAAAACAATAAAAACTGAAAAATCAGAACTTGTTGCACATTACCTGCAAACAGGATTTCAAAAACAGCATTTTTGTTAAGTAAAAATACATTTCTAAAAATATGGTAAAGGTGAGTAAGGGCAGGTTTATCGTTGGTTTCCTCCGCCAGCCGAAATGATTCTAAAACTTTCTTCAAATAGCCTTCTTGTTCTAATGCCAAAGATAATTTTTCTCTTCTCAAAGGCACGGCTAAGCAACTAATTACTAGATCTTGGAGTTCTTCAAGTCTTCCTAACTCTGGGGGAGGTAGTTCTATTGGTGGTGCGGGGTCAGAGACATCTTCGAATCTTTCATCTTCTGATTCTTCTACTACATCCTGTAATTTATAGTAAAATAAATTATTAAGCTTGGAGCTTTTCAGATACGGCTTTACACACATTGGACTATACACATCTGACATCTTTTATACTACGGATGGAAGATTCTTACTTGAGTTATATCTACTGATGGATCTTTCCCCTGAACTTGGCATATTTTCTCCCATATCTCATCGCAGCCTCCTTTTTCTTGAAAACTCAAGGCTAGGTCAAAATTATCCCCTTCCGACCACACTATTAACGTGTCCTAGGAATATAAAACAGCCAAATTTAACAAACTTGCCAGCAGTATGCACACCCTTTAAATTGTCGAAGCACTGGCCACTCTGTCCAGTTTTTGAATATCCTCAGCTCTCATAATCATAGCACATTAGAGGCAACGCCTGATACTTAAAAGTGGACAGTAATGCAACTTCCTAACAAAGTTTCCCAATCCCAAATACTCCCAAAATTACAAGTTGCAAAACGTTTCTCCGAAATAATCAGTCCCCCTTTTGCCGTCAGCGCGTGTTAGTCATCATCGGAAGTCAATATAAAGATACAACAAATAGACACAAGGAAAACCTTTTACCTGCTGCTTTTGGTATGCCGTATCCGGTTGAATTTTTGATTCCAGTAAAAGTGAGCCTAGATTTAATTGAACAAAGTAAAGTGCAATAATTTACAAAACTCAAAAGAAGTGATAAAAATGAGTAAAAAGTATATTTTTTTCGCATACTTGGCGTACCATCAGATTCAGCTCTGACTAGTAAGGACATTCCTTTGAGGCGATCAACATAGGACGAGGACACATGACCTGTGCCTCGGTCATCCCATTGTCTTTCGGCATTTAGGGCGTATAATTTCACACGTCGTCGTGTGTCTGACATTTCGGAAACCAGGATCAAACCTTCCTGCCGCTTACCTTCGATCTAGGTAAAAAAATAAAACAAACCGTAAGCTTTCATGCAAGTTTAAAACATGCGTTACCCTCAATGAGCAAACTTTCTATAGAAATTCCCATCTAACTGTTCTGTTACTATCAGTAAAGCCTTAAATACCATATTAACTTTAGGCCAATGGTTCCGAACAGATAATGATTTACTTTAGCACCAGCTTTTGAACTCTAGAATATTTTAAATTCTTAGAGTTAAAAGTAATAGAAGTGCAACTCGTACTTAAAATTTGAAATAATTAGTAACATAAACTTTATCCATCCATTTCCATGCCCCTTCCTTCCGAAATATCATTTATCATTAATTTGACCTTTCCACAACGAAATTCCTCTTGTTTTTGCCTCCTTACTGAACGTTTTAAGTTTAAAAACTCACCTCAGATTCGAAGATTCTCATTATTAAACTATAAATTCAATTCTTGGAGTTCGATTCTGATTGCTAGACTGTCTTGTTTGTTGATTGTTTTGGAGAGGAGCACAAATTAACTCTAAAACTAAACGGAGAAGTACACAACAAGGAAGGGTACGTTTTAAACCGAACATGTACACGATTGGAGGTCAGGAGGATAACCTGCTGCAGAACACGAAGCGGAAAAAAACATAAGGCTTTAGTTAATAACAGGGTTACAATTTATGTTTATCATCATTTTACATAATCATCCATCGCCGTTAAGTTACCTTTCAAAATATGATTAATACTTATGTAATCTATCAAAATGATCCAAAAAGCTTACAAAAAAGATAGAATTCGACAAAAAAACCTAACATTTATCGCTGAAACTTTGCTCTACCTTTTGAATTCGTAGTCAGTATTGATACTGAACCACTCAAAGTGTTTCCAGATACCCTAAATACCTCAGCCCCTCTCCCTTGACCCGATAATACTTAACTTTAAACAAAGGAACAAGAAGGAACTTACCTAAAGCTTTGATTGACCTTCCTGACCTTGTTAAACTGCTTATCTTTCTAAAATTTGGCACAGCGTCCACTATCCAACTCCAACTTCCTTCCTTAGCTATTCCCCCTTTTCATAACAAAGTATTTTGAAGTGGCTCCTTCGAAACTCCAAATAACCACCTCCACTGCTACCGCAACCGCAACAACAACCTGCCACGCCAAACAAACCGTTAAATTAATTCAACTTTCATTTCGTTGGCATCACAAAAAAACAACCTTTTTAATTCAATTGATCTTTGAAATTCCGATAAAAAAAAGAGAGAAGAACCAACAACGGAAGACACGAGCGAACAAACAAAAGTACCAGTGTGACTTTCTTTAGTAAATAATAATCAACAAAACACAGACAAAACAACTGGTTTCTCCGATTAAAATTTAGAAAAAAAGTCAAACATTTACAAATAAACGCAGAAAAATAAAAATCCCAATCCCACCCAAACGAATATTATTGGCAAATCTCCAAAAATCACCAAAACAAACCCTTTTCCCGACCGTTTTAACAAATTTTATCAGCAATTCTAGAAACCAACATAATTTGGAACACAAAATGCATAAAAAAAACTGCAAAATTTCAACACAAAACACAAAAAATTTCTTCGGTCGGCCAATCAATATCAACAAACCCGTTTGATGAACCAACTCCGGTTTACAAATTCCAAATTTCCAACTTTCTTTAAAACGGTTTCAGTCGGCCGTTACTACCAACAAACGGTTACGAAAAGGGAATATCGTCCAAAAATGAATGTTTTTAGTAGTTTTTTTTACACAAAAATTACCTAAATAGTAGCGGAGGAATTGGTGGAAAAAGAGTGTTTTTTCGTTGTTTGTTTCCACTATTTGTTGGAGTTGGTCTGGTAGTCCATCTTGTTTCCTAACTGAACTGAAAGGACGAAACAAACGACGATTTGAATGCAAAAAGGAAGGAGTAAAAAAAAAAGTGGAAAAAAACTCAACACTTTTTACAACTTTACTACGAGAAGGCCGAATTGGGGGCGAGTTGAGCCGAACACTTTTTTTATACAGCTTTTTGAGATTTCTGAATTATAAAATTATGAAAAGGACGTTTTATACCGTTTTTGGAGGGTGAAGTCACGTTTTTTGGAGGAATTGAGGGTTTTTTGAGAAAGGGGTGTTTTTTAAGGGGAAATGGACTGGGTTTTTGGGATGGGGTTGGAGGCAGACTTGGATGGACGCCTGGAGTTGTCTGGAGGAGGCGGGGTTTTGGACGCAAGAGTTTTTATGCTTGGGAAGGTTGGTGGGAGTTTGGGTAGGGTGCGGGTCGGAGGGTTTGCGGAACGGATGGTTGTTTTTATGGACAAAGTATCGTTATTTCTTGTTTATGCGTTGTTTTGTTTTGAGGTCTCTCGAGTATAAGCCTCCCTTGAGTTGTAGCCGCGGTTATTATCCGCATGGGCTCTTTTCAATTGGTTTTATAATAATTGAAAAGCTGAATTTTTTAGTGGTTGGGTTTAAGGCTTTATGAGCGTGATTGGGAAATTGTAAATGGAAGAAATGTGAGCGTATTATGACGGTAAATGTGACCTTGTGGAAAGATACCGTATTTCTGGTTTTAATTCTTGGTTTAATAGTGTCCCACTCTTAATAATTCCTTTCCTATGCTAGGAATTAAAGGACATGTAGTCGTTAAGCCCTCCGTGTTTTTATTCACCCCATACGGGAATTAATACCGGAAATGGAAATTATGCATGGTAGTTCGGAGTTCGGCCGACCCGTTTTTAGAAATCCTATTTGTAGTTCTAATTCAAATCTATTTTGACCTTATCTGAAGGATTAAATTGATAACCCTTTTCCGTTTTTACGGGGTTTATGGTCTACTTCTCCTTATTATTGTAGTAAATGAATGATACGGAAAGCATGGATATTAAAATAACGTTTAGGAAGATAGCATCATTTCTGAATTAATGAATTCCCCGTTTTTCATATTATAATGTCTTTCATTCTTCAAAATAAATAAATAAATCACAATATGTAAGATAACAGCATGAATAACAATTATTAGATTTAACGTACCAAATAAATATGATAACAATTAAACAAATGTACATAATAGGTAAGGGGACTAACGCTCGTTGTACCTCCCTAATAAATTAAATTAGTAACCGATTCTACATTGAAATACTACGAAAAAATAACAAAAAGCTAGCACTAAGGTTTATTATGCCCGTTTCTCTGATGCAGAAGTTTCAAATAAATTAAATACTAATATTATTATTATTATTATGCTACTTTAACAAAATCACATTCTGAAATCTTCTAAATCTACTTTTCGTATATGTCAACCGGCGGAACGATCTGTTTCTGCATTCATTATAAATTATTAGCTTATCATTTATCTTATCGTTACAAAGTGGTGACCTTATGATGAAATGCAGTAGTTAAATCATTATAGAATTAATTATTACTCTTTTTACAGATTACGATACATTATAGAGCAGTCCTTGTTACACCATCATGGATTGACGGATCAATCAATCACCATTTTAAGTTTTTGGTTATCTTATCTCTGCCTAGATACAGAAGGATTAGTTATTTAGTATTTCAAATATTAGAGAAGGTCGGTAATTTACAGGATTTTAGTTCTATGAGATAGACAGGTTGTTCGCAGATGATTATTTATAATAACCTGAATTTACGGTTTTAAAACTGTTTACATACGCGTAAATAGTTTTAGGTTATTTTACATTGATTTTATCGATGAATTATGAAAAAATTATTGGATGTTAGTCTTAGTTAAGAAGAGTTAGAAGAGACAGGGTTTGGTAAGAAAGAGGGTTTTAGGCAGTAATTATAATTAAATTAAAGCTTTTTCATGTCATACCGTTTATCATGCCTTTTTGTCTAAATATGTGACAAAATACTGAAAAGAGCGTTTGCATGCAGCTGAAAAATATTGTGAGAAAGAAAGAGTAGCTAATTAAAATAGAGGGTTTAAAAAAGGTCTTTTCAAATACATATTTAGGATTTTTGGCTTTAGGAAGCTAGTTATTTGCAGTTTGCATTATTACTTGAGTTTCATTGGTTTCTAGTTGATGTGATTTCGTTTATTTAATTTTCTTATCTGTTTAAAAGTTTTAACTCAATATTTTTTACTGAACCATGATAGATTGATGCGTTAAACTAAAACGTTTAAGTATAATGTTATGTGGAAAAGTAAATCATTAAAATTCCTAAAGTTCAAAGGCTATCACAAGGCAAACTGTAATTTTTCTTATTTCGTAGAATTATAAAGCATAATGACGTATAATTCTGGTAAAAACAGGGTATTACTGAATAAGGGGTTCTGATAATGGACCTGCAAACGGCAGTGCGTGCGACACGTTGTTACTGAACAATATCCCCATACATAGTCACATAGTGACATGACATGATAAGGTCTTTTTGGTTACAAACTTACGGAATAAAACAAATGCATAGATGGATATCTTAGTGAGCCCAACGATAGTTAGAACAATAATAATAGTAAGTAATACATGGAAAAATATCGATTAGTAGAAACAGTTTGAATTGTGATCGTTATAATTGACTAATAGCATCTCCAGGACGTGCCCAAGTGCAAACGATCCCATCCTGACAAGCGGTTACGAGGGATTCTTCTCTAAATATTAAAGTGGTGAGTCTTTCATGGGATATTTTCTTACAAATTAATGGTTCTAATAAGGGACACTCGTCTAATCTGGGACAAGCCTGCGTCCCAATTAGTTTCAGAGGATCGTCAAATTTATCTATGTTGAGTCCAAGGGCTACTAGTTTACTTGCTGGTCCTCCCCCGGTCGATTTTGAATTACTTCCACCTGGATTCTTATCCGATTTATTGGAAGAAGATCCTAAACTAAAGTTCCGTTTGTGTTCTTTCCCCTCCTTGTCTTTACTTTTATCTTTGTCGCCCCCACCAAAGCTCAGGGCTCCAAACCTTAGGGATAAAATCCCACCGTGATTATGACCAGAAGAGGAATTACTATTCGATTGCGGCACGGAGGTTGCGGGATTTCCATTCGAAGAATTTCCTACAGTAACATTTGTCGTAGCTGTGGAGGAGGAACCACTCTGAACACCAACACTACCAGCACTATCTCCGATATTGTTTACAACAAGAACGGGAGCTTCGTCTTTATCACTAAGAGTTTTAGCTGTGGCAGTTCCACAGTTCGAATTTGGCAGATGATTCTGATGACTATTGCAAAATGTTTTGGAATGAATAGCACAAGGACTTATATCACCACCGCTCATCCTTCCAGGAGTCCGTGATGCTGGACGATTCTTTCCAAACGGCTGCTTGATGATGTCTTCGGTCAAGTCCCAGAGGCAGAGCTGGGTATCTTGACCGATGGAACCGATGCGGTAGCACGCTGGAATTCTTGTATTCGGTGGCTCGGATGTACTAAGCCGCATGCTATCTGATGTTCTGCTATGACGAGAGTTCCTAGGAAAGTTCGGTGCACAAGTGTGATTGTTTGAAATGGAACTATTAGTCACTATTACACTTGCAGGATTCGAAGCGAGGGTTGACGAGTTATTATTTACGTGATTCACTAAAGGCTTTCCATTAGAGTTTTGCTGGCATGCTATGCAGTTCGTTGTGGCATTTATCGTAGAACTAGTCCCTACAGAATCACAAGAAAATACACCGGATGATTGACAGTCACTTGGATTATTTGCACAATTTCCACAAGAATTGAGCTCATTAGCTATACAGTCTTCACTTAGTTCGATATCACCGTATGTGGTAGTCACTGGATCGAATGCTACTACCGACACCCACGATCTATAGAAATAAAATAAAACGGAAAAACGTTTAGCAAATAAGTAGAATGGGATGGAGACCTACATGATATAATAACACAATTAAATTCTTATACTCACTTATGCCCCTGCCCTCGAGCAACTACTCTCCGTTCGTTAAAACTCCACATGGTGACTAAATCATCTTCTCCGCCTACGCAAATGTATTTACCATCCGGTGACCAGCAAACACAGAGCAGGCCTCCGAAGTAAGATCGAGTTAGTCCAACCATTTCGCAGTTTTCGTACCTACAAAAATAAATTGAATAGTTTAGCAAACTACTTAAAGTCTGATGGATGCTTATTAATTGGTTAGATTAATAATTACCGAAATATTCTAAGAAACCCATCCTGTGAAACAGCGGCCAAATACTGCCCACAAGAAGAAAAGGCAAATTCGTTAATAGCACCTTCACCTAAAGTCCACTTGTTTATGGGATTTCTCGGGGACTTGCTTTTACAATTGGAAACAGTAAAGCCAGGACCTGTCTTGTGTACTTGGTAAGTTGGAGCCGCAGTACCAGAAGTGTTATCAACGTTATACAAGTAGATATGACCACTTGCATGGGATACAAGAAACAGAGAGGTTGAACTAGGTACCCACCGGATGCAGGTCACTCTTGTCTTGTCTATTACCCTCTATAAAAAAAAGTACGAACAGTTGAGAATTGTTATTCCAATCAAGTTAAGTACTTAAATTAATTGAAGACACACTAACAGTGCAATACTACAAGTATAGAAGCTTAGACAACATAGATACCAAAGAGTAATTAAAACTAATGACTCACTTCCTCATTATACAGTTTGTTCACTTCCTTAGATATAGGATCAACTAGCTGGATCTGACCTCCAGAGAAGCCAATGAGAAGAAGAAGACTGTCCTGTGATGGAGAAACTAAATTAAAATCGTGACATGTTGGGTTCGTCCCTTTGTAGATCCGCTTGTCAATAGGTTTGGACATGTCCACGGGCTGCTTAAATAAAAATGAGTACTTCTCAAGTCAACAGTTTAATTTCAATCATCGTAAAAATACACATTACTTTCTCAGCGGCTTGTAACGCAACGATTTTAGCTTTGCTTGCTTGATAAAAATGATAACCTACACTTTACCCAGCAGCGTAGAGAGAAAGCTATAATTATCTCACCTTTTTAATGCCCATGAAAGGGTATACGAAGAGTTCCTTGCCAATATTGAGGCAGAAACGATGGGGTGTGGTATAAACATCGGGATTATTTTCATCATGATTATTCCCATTTCCACTTCCATTGGTACTGTTGGTGCCCCCTCCGGTGGTGTAATCACCTGTATTATTATGAACCATACTATTACTGGCCAGGGATCCTGGGGTAGACCTACTTGAGCCTGGGGACCCCTCCTCTCCATCAACTTCCTCACCGGCCAGCAGTCCTGCAGCCGTCAAGTGTGAGACGAATGAGATCCTCACGGGTGGACTTGTCCCGGGCGCTGGGGATGTGTTATTTGATGGAGGGACGTAGGTCAAAGGTCGTGTAGTTCTTGAGAATTCTACAGCGGAGGCTAGACGGTAGGTCCCTTCTCGGGTGGTGAATTGACTTTTGAGCTCTTCACGGGCTCCACCCTCCCCACCGGCGCCGAGTGATGCCATTAGATCATTGAGCACGACCACCCCCACATCACCGTCCTCATTTTATAATCACTCCCTCTCCTATCACACCATTTCTACTGATTTCTGTTGGACCATTCTCTGAATTAACGCTTAATTATCCTTCAAGGAGTGAACAGAAGCTCAAAGGTGAGCTTGTTGGATTTGGAATGTCCAAAATTATAATAACTTTACAAAACTTTGTCTTCCTAGTTGCTAGCAAGAGGTTGATTTACATTCTGAGTAACTTTATCCATCAGACCACCACCAAAACGGCATTTCCGAACGTCCGCTCAGCAATAAATTATAGATTTTGTGGTCAAGTTAAGTCATAAATGATTAAATTAACAATGCTTCAATCTCGGCGATAACTTCTACCCTATTCTTATCAAAATCAAACTGTTGATGTGGTTTTATTGCTTAATTCCTTGATGAAATTGGGACTGGATTCAATCAACCGGGCCAGGCTTCATCCCCGTAACCGTCTTAAAGAGGTAATCGGATTAATTAGAATTAGCCCATCCAGCCGCCTCCAAATTGTCAAATTGTCACTCGTATCGTAGCCTTTTATACTGTTGCAGCTACTGGAACTATGGAAAGAGTACGAATAGACCAAATACCAAAATATTAGAGAGGTTTTTATTTTACGCCGTATTCCGTCGGATTTCCAAGGATTGTTTGATTAAATTTATTAAAGGATGCAAAGGGAAACCGACGGCGAATCCTTGATTTTTTTTACAGATAATAAATAAAGCGATAAAGGAGCTCAGCAGCGGAGCAGAAAAGTACACAAAACCCAAAATAAATAAAGATTTTTTAAACTTACATTTTGAGTAGATCTGTGGATGGGCAACTTCTTTTTGTATAATAAATATTCCGATGATGATTTTGATGATGATGATGATGATTTTGATGAATATAAATTGGACTGGAGCAGGAGAAGTTGAAGAAGAGTAGGAAAAGTGGACAAAGTTGTGCGAAAAGTGAGCGAGTAAAAGTTGCTATACTTTTCCCCTTTTTTTTGGAGATTTTAGGATGAAAGTTGAGTTCGAAAAGAGATGAATGGGTATTTTTGCCCCGTGAGGGAGCCTCAACTTTCCCCCAGAGTTTTGAGAAATCCTAGATGGCCCTGCTGCATTTTATTCCATAACCTTCGGGTCGTTAATTAACTACGGGGGACTTTTAGGGATTGAGGTTTTTTGGGAGTTTTTTTTGGAGTTTTTTGGGTGTTTTTTTTTGAGAATTTTTTGTGTTTTTTTTATTTTGGAAATGGGAGATTTTTGGAGGATGTTGAGGGTAATTTGTTGGGTATTTATGTACCGGGGGGAGTAGTATTTGTAAATAGGAGAGTGGCAAAATTTTGGGGCACATGGGATTCGGTTTTAGGACTTTTTTGGTTGTGCCGAGTTTTGCTAAACAATAACAAAAACAAACGTGTGTACGTGGCGTGGTTGGTTTGGTGGTAGGAGCGTTTATGAAAGGTCAAGGTCAAGGTTGAGGGCTGAAGCGTTGAAGCGTTTCATCTAAAAGGGGACGTAAGGTCGTTGTCGGCCGTTTGCGAACACCTTTGTAGTTTATTGGAAGCCAAGCAGTGATCTAATTCTAAAATTGGGTAAGTTTATCGTCAATTTGATACGTTTTTACGGGAATAGGCGATACACACTTGATCAGAGAGTATCGGTCGCACAGTCCTTAATTAACTGACCGTGTGGTGTGTATGGTTTTAGGAAAGGTCAACCTAAATAACCGGCGTGAGATAAGAACGGAAGGAGGGAGGATGGGACGAGGTCAACGAGGAGGAGGTGGAGGTCGCCGAGGCGGAGGGGGGCGTGGAGGTGGCCGGGGTGGGAAAAGTAACAAGGCACCGCTAAGCAAGAGGGAGATAAGCCATTTGCAGCAGTTTGGAGAGAATCATCCGAGTAAAGAAATGAAGGAATTTGGCGGAGGAGAGTCTTCAGCCAAGCGATTTAAATTCGGAGGTTCTTCAAGGGGACGAGGGGGATTCAGGGGAAGTTATGGAGGAAGGCCTGGCAGAAACAATAGGGCAGAGAGGGTGTCATCGTCGGAAAGTGAGGAGGAAGAGGTCACCCCGTATAATGAGCTGCTGTCCTTGTTTACGAAGGCCAAGGGGCTCAAGAAAGAAGTACAGATTGTGAGTGAAGAAGAAGAAGAGGAGGAAGATGACGAAGTTTTGGAAGAAGTTGAGGAGACTGCGGCCGAGGAAGTTGACATTGAGGAAGGCGATTCTTCAGAAGGAAGCGACGATGAAGAGGAGGGTTCCGGGGTAGGCGAGGGTGAAGATCCCAAACCGATACTTAAGAAGAGAGGAAGTAAGAAATCGGCGGAAGAAAGTGAAGATGAGGATAAAGATACGGAGGTGGTTGCAGTCGGGAAAGAAACGGTCATAGAGGAGACGGAGATCGATCCTGAAATGGTTTGCTAAAACATTCAGGTTTCATAAATCAATTTGTATTGTAAATGTATTGATTTTTCTCGATTTATATTAGGAGGACGCTGGCAAAGAGGAGAGGAACATTCATGCAGACCCGTTTCTACTCCACTTTGAGCGAGAAATGTCGGATAAGCTGCAGACGATTTTGAAAAGTGAAAAGCCAAACAGAGTGAAAGTCCAGGGAACGTGGCCAATACTAGATCGCTTTGTTTACCTTGGACTAGATACTACCTTGGCTAATGAGACGGATGTAAAGGGAAAGTCGCTTAGCGTTGACCTTTCTGCTTTGGGAAGAGCTAAACCTATTCATGTTCCGGATGCACCAACTGTTCCTCTGATGAATAGAAAACTGGAGAGTTATAGTATTAAGCAACAGTTCTTTCAGACTTTACCGGTCACTAATCAAGTATGTTCAAGTTTAGATTGACAACACATTCTTATTCTTACGGTTAGAGATATTGGTGATTTAATTGTGGAAATGTCACAGGCTATTCTTGACAAAGAAGCCGGAACGCAGCCGTTGACGAACCTACAAATGGAATTCCTCCACTTGTTTTCTCAATATTATGATGTTTATTACCCTTCAAGGACGTTAGAAAACGACGATGCGTTGAGAATAGTACGTGATGATAATATTGTTTGTTATTTTATGATAAGCTTGAGAAATTCAATGTGTTAAAGAGGTTTGCTTTCTCCCACAGGCGTATTGTTTACATGTAGCAAATCACGTTTTAAAAACGCGTACAAGGATTCTTCACCACAATGCTAAAATGGTGAACAAGGTGGACGTTCCAGAATCCTATCGTGATCAGGGTTTTGTCCGACCCAAAGTTCTAATATTGGTGCCTTTTAAGGACAGCGCGTTAAAGTATGAAAGTTTGCGATTAATTATGTGATCATGTTTTTTTTTGAATAGTTTTATTGTTATTTTATTGTATTTGTAAATCTCTATAGGATAGTTAAAGTTCTTGTCTCACTGTTTCTCCTTGAAGAAAAGGGAAACGTGGCTAACAAGAAACGGTTCGAAGACGAGTATAGTGGGTCCAATATATTCCTCCCGAAGACTAATCCTAAACCTGAAGATTATAACGCTACTTTTGGAGGAAATGTTGAAGACAACTTTAAAATGGGCCTGTCGCTTACGAAGAAAACAGTTAAGGTGTGTAAGACTATTTTACTAAAACAGGTATAATTTAAGTGTGATGAAGTATTAGTTTTCCGTTTTTGCAGTTGTACTCTGATTTTTATTCATCCGATATCATCATAGCTTCGCCTCTAGGACTGAGATTAATCATCGGTGCTGAAGGAGAAAAGTACGAAACTTAAATGCACTTAGTGGATCAAAATATGTTCGGAAGAACCAATCAACTATACAATGGTTGACGTTTTTTTAACTTTCAGGAGTAGGGACTTCGATTTTTTATCGTCAATAGAGCTCTTGGTTATGGACCAAGCGGATATATTTTTAATGCAGGTTTGTTGCTACCATATCACTCAGATTTTTGTTTTAACACACGAGTGAAAACTTTATCCTCTATCTTGCAGAATTGGGACCATGTACTTCATTTAATGAAGCATTTAAATCTACAACCTACAACAACTCATGGAACGGATTTCGCTAGAATACGTCCATGGGCATTGGACGGACTGACGAATTATTATCGCCAGACTTTAGTATTTAGTTCAATTAATTGTCCCGAGCTTTCATCTTTAATGTCTCGATATTGTCCCAACTTTGCTGGGCAACTGCGTTGCTTAAGTTTGTATGAAAAAGGGAGTATTTGTCAAGTTACTGTACAATTACCACAGGTATGAAACCCCAAAGTTATGGAGTTAGTAATCATGCGAAATTCCAAACTGTCGGAATTGCAATGGAAAATTACATTTTTATTTATTTCTAGGTTTTTCAATATTTTGAATGTGATTCCTTGCAAGAGGAAGACGACGCTAGATTTGACTTTTTCATCAAGAAAGTTCTTCCCAACTTTTCAGAGAAGCTTATGAGTCACACTTTAATTTTTGTATCGTCCTACTTCGACTTTGTAAGGCTTAGGAACCATTTTAAAAGGGAGCAGTCCAGTTTTGTACAAATATGTGAATATACAAAGGTAGGGTTTTTAATGAAGATCGCATGTTAAAGTTAACCGTTCTGCAAAGCATTAACTTGTGAATATTGTTTTTAGGATAAGAAAATTGCCCGAGCAAGGGATTATTTCTACCATGGACAGAGTCACTTTGTTCTGTACACCGAAAGGGTTCATTTCTTCCGAAGATTAACTCTGAAAGGAATAGGTCATGTAATATTTTATCAACTGCCACAGTATCCTCACTTCTATTCTGAATTGTGCAATTTTATTAGGGTAATTAATTTTTAAACGTATTCATTACCTTTGCCTGTTTTTCTCTTAATTGTAAAATATTTTTTACAGGAGGATTTTCAAAACCGCAGAGTACGTCTTAGGAAGAACAGCAGTGTTAATGTAATATATTGCAAATATGACACTCTTCGTCTGACGGCAATAGTAGGATCGGACCGAGCGTCCCATATGCTTTCGTCGGACAAGAAAGTACACGCATTTGTCAGTGGCGAACTATAAAACTTTATTATATCGAGTTGGAAATGTCTTAATTGCGGAATCCGTATCACGTACCAGTCATGGTCTTCACCGGGGGCTGTGGCCAGCAAACCTCCTTCGTTAACAAGTTGAACCTGAAGTTATACAAGGCAACCCTCTTAATTCACTTATTCTTAGAATATTTTTATAAACTAAATATGGACTCGTTGTGAAAAGATGCACGCACTAAACCGTTGATTTCAAACTGGCTTAAAATGGCATTAGCCAAAGGGCTTGAAACTCTTTTAAATTGGTCAGGTTTTAAAGAATGAAATGAAACGTATTTATAGTACATACGCCTTTGAATAATTATAATGATTTCCATTAGTATCAGTTAGTTTCCAACTGAAAGCCTCTAAAACAGCATCAGTCGCACAAGTTTTTCTGAACCTGCTTATTTTCTAGAATTTCTTACATGAGGATTAAAAAAAGCGATCATAGCATCGCTCGCTTATGCTTTTATGATCAAGAAAATGCACGCGTTTCAAACGCAGCGTTTGTCAGTGGCGAACTATAAAACTTTATTATTTCGATCGAATTTCTATTTATCTTGTGGAATCCTTTTCACGAACCAGTCGTGGTCTTCACCGGGGGCTGTGGCCAACAACCCTCCTTCGTTGACATGTTGAACCTGAAATTAACAAGTAATACCCTGTTTAATTCGTGCCTTGCGGCAATGCAGATATCCGGACAGTTGGACATCGTAATTAACCAAAAATACTAGATTGTATTTATATAGATGTAGTTGTTCTAGACTAAAGAAGATTTTACGCTGAGCTGAGTTGCTTACGTCTTTGGAATAATTATAGTGTCTCCCATCCATATCGGTTAGTTTTCCACCGATAGCCTCTAAAACAGCTTCAGGAGCACAAGTATCCCATTTTTTGCATCCTTGACTTGCAAAAACGTAAGCATTAGCGATTCCTTCCATAAGAAGAATAGCCTTATAGCCCGCTCCTCCAACCCTTAGAATTTCGTCGGCTTCAATGGACGCAAGTGCGGCTTCTACTCGAGCGTTTGAATGGGAGCTGGTAGTTGTAACGATTCTCTTGTCCTTGGGTGGTGATTTAACCGTGAAACCTCCAAAACCCACACCTGGAATACCCCATAGGGTCCGACCTATGGAATTATCCGTCTTCAAAAAAGGTTGATGTATGACTCCTCCGATGGGTCTGCCGTCGTAAGCTATTCCTACTAAAACTGTTACATGGGTTACGGCTCCTGTAGAATTATAATTGGGTTAAATATGGAATATATCGAGCATCGAAGCAAGAATTGGTTTTCAAAATAAGATAGTTAAGACATTATTTTACCCTTGGTAAATTCGCTAGTTCCGTCCAAAGGATCCACCCAAATTACTATCTGAAATTTAAAAACCGGTGATTAGGGTCGAATTTAGCTGATATTGCGTTGATTAACTCTTGAGAAGAACCGGAGTTAAGTTTACCTTGTTTTCATCTATAGATTTCAGGTTCTGGGGTACAGTTTTGGAAAGTATTTCTAAATGTGAGGGGTCTTTGTGGCCTGGACTTGTTGCAGGACTAACGAGATCATCCAGATTCTCACAAATGTCATCCCCTTCTTCGCCAATTATGCAAACGGTTGGAAATCGGTCCTTCAGTTCCCGAATAATGTACGTCTGAGCGGCTCGATCGGCTTTCGTTTGTAGATCGTTCCTCCCCTAAGCAAATCATGGCATATTTAGACATCTAGCCACGCTGGTTACTTACTGGTCGATAACCGTAAATGATAAGGATATCTAACCTTATCTACTACGTCTAGCTCCCCACTCTGGCAAACCTTCCGGACGATCCCTCCAGCAACGTTTACAATTCCTAGTGACTCGTGTACAAGTCTGAGGATAAGAGGGGGGCCGCCCCCAGCCGTAGATGCTGTGGTGGACATTAGGGTAATTAGGAGGTTCCGGATGCCCGCTATTTTGACCGTTCTATTTATAATTATTATTACACGGAATACTTGCGAAGAGCTTTCGACCTCGCCTAGGGATAAATTAGATCCTTAGAAAGCCTCTATAAAGATGAGGTCAAGGTCAGGGTGTGGCTTAGGATACCTTCGGTACTTGAACTAAGATTAATTGGTTTTATTGTCAGAAGTTTCGAATTTATTCAGCTAATTGACTACGAATTGATGAGCCTAAGCTATGCTAAAGCGTTGCGATGAGTAAAGAGGAATAACGTTTTAAAACTGCGAACGGTATACAATACATGTGTTGCGGTTGCGGTAATCGTATAATGGGTAATACTTGAAAGGTAAAGTGTCCTTTCTAAGACAAAAAGGTACGGACGGAAGATTATAATTTGATCAGTGACACTGACAGATAACGTGACGTCACTCTGGTTATGATAAGCAGCTTATCTTGATCCAAGGGAAAGGTCATAGGTCAAATGTAAATAAAAGATCGTTCCAAAATCTATAGGGAAAGTGTGACCCACAAAAGTGGAAGACTCGACTCACTCAATGAGGCCCACGTGTTTCCACATACGCAAAAACTCGCGAGGTTTTTCTTTTATTGAGATTTGAGAAAGAGGCAGGCTCACTAAAGGATTAAAGGACTCACACTCAACTCAGCTGTGTTTTTAAGGGAAACTTTTACGTCAGACTCAGAAAGTGTCAACTTTTTGTTATTTTTATAAAATTGTTGGAACTTTGGATTCCAAAGTTAGGATCTGTGTGGCATTGTCATTGTTTTGTCCATTGTCACGTTCACGTATCACGTTACGTATTTGGTTCCATTTCCATTGTCACTTGGTTGTTTGTTGGTTCCATTGTTTAGCTAACGTCAACGTCAACGTCCTTCGTATTGTTTACTTTAATTCTGGGTACGCAAGGTAGTATTGTTGATTATGTGGTTGGAAAGCAGTTATAAATGCATAATGTATGTCATTTCCCTTTTTTAGGAGCCACGTTACACGTACGTTGAGGTTTTTCAAACACTCGTTTGGGTTTGGACTTGACTTAAAAAACAGAACAGAACCAGGGCAGGGGCGTTTTTGGTCGAAAAACTGTCAAAATGTGGTCATTTTTTTCCCGAGATCCTGTAAAAGACTTCCCTTATGAGATTGGAGAACCTATTCCGTACGATTCTGAGAGATTTTATTGGAAATTGCACAAAGGGAAGAAAAAGGTGAGGGGGATAAGGGATAAGCTATAATGCGATAAGTTCCCGTTGAATTAAATTGTGACGTTAAAACTGTTGTTTTGTATTTTTTTTAGAGTACAAACGATGAAGTGACGATTTTTATTTTGGACATCAAAAATTCCTCCCCAGCGGAAGTTGAGGCTGCAAAATCCTCTGTGAAACGGCTCAAGACTTTGAGACATCCTAACGTCCTTACTTTCTTGGATAGTGTGGAGGTCTTAGATAAGCTTTTAGCGTAGATATAGATGGATGTAGAGATGAGGGATTTTATTTTGTAGAGTTTGATAAGTTTTTTTTTATGATTATTTAGTCGGATAAAGCCATTTATTTAGCAACTGAGTCGGCAGATCCGTTGGAGAAGCATTTGGAGAAGAAAGAAAATCCCCAGGGGGATCTATCAGTTGCTTGGGGTATTTTTCAGGTCACGGTGAGTTTAACGGGGTTAATGTTAGCTATAAGCCTAATCTACGGTTGAATTTTCGGTAAGTAATTTCTGGTTAATTGTAGCGAGCCCTGAGTTTTCTAATCAATGATGGGAACCTGCGGCACAACAACGTGAATATTGCCTCGGTCTTCGTCAACGCTGCTGGAGAGTGGAAGTTGGGTGGAGTGGATTTCGTTAGTGCAAATGACGCTTCGCCAGCGATTGGAAAAATCCCATCCGTCCTTCATCAACTGGATCCCCCCGAACTTCGAACGGGGGGAAAGGGAGGAACAAAATGGAGTACGGATTCGTGGGGATTAGGTTGTCTAATTTGGGAGGTTTTCAACAGACCTTTACGTGATAGTTCGCAGATGAAAAATGCTGAAAATATTCCGAAAACTTTGGGGAATATTTACAACGAGTTGACAAACTCTAACTCATCCGCTCGTCCAAATCCTGCTGATGTTATTGCCCGAGGGAGAAGGCCTGGAGGTTATTTCAAGAATGACCTCGTGGACTCATTATTATTTCTGGAAGAGATTCAAATCAAGGAGCAATCTGAAAAGACAAAATTCTTTAATGGATTACCCACAGCGTTGGACAGATTTCCGGAGGATCTTTGCCGACATAAAATTTTACCACAGTTGATAAACGCTTTCGAATTTGGAAACGCTGGGTCATCTGTTCTAGTTCCGCTGTTTAAACTAGGAAAACTTCTGGAAGAACCGGAGTATCAGGCTAAGGTTGTTCCTTGTGTGGTCAAATTGTTTTCGTCTACTGATAGAATGACTAGGGTGAAATTGCTTCAGCAATTAGACAATTTTGTGGACCATTTGCAACCAAATACTGTAAATGAGAAAATATTCCCAAATATAGTCACCGGTTTTATGGACACTAGTCCTGTGGTTCGTGAACATACTGTTAAAGTAAGTTAACTTGAGTTTTTATCACGGAATATCTTTTAGTATACGTACGGTAGATTAACAATTGATAACTTTAACTTTATGTTTAGGCAATGTTGTACTTAGCTCCTAAACTCAATTTTAACAATCTTAATGTGGAATTGCTCAAACATTTTGCCAGACTTCAAGTAAAGGATGATCAGGCTAGTGAAGCATTTACTTTACATTTTAATTTTGAAACATGAGCTGGAATAACGATTTATTTCTTAATACAGGGAGGAATAAGGACAAACACAACCATTTGTCTAGGAAAGATAGCTTGTTACTTGAATCCTCAGACGCGTAGAAAAATTCTTATACCAGCGTTTACGAGGGTTTTTCAGGATTCATTTCCTCAAGCCAAAATAGCAGGTTTGATTGTTAAACTGGTTAAGAGATATTGGGTGGTTTTATTTATTTGTAATCGTAACGCTGCTGTTTTGTTAAGGAATCCTTGGATTGGCAGCAACTCAGCAATATTATATGTTGTCCGAAGTTTCCTGTAAAGTTCTCCCAGCCCTGTGTATTCTCACCTGTGATAGTGATAAGTCCGTTAGAGAAAATGCTTTCAAAACCGTCAAAGGGTTTTTAGGAAAACTAGAAAAAGTTTCAGAAGATCCTTCACTTCGAGAAAAGTTTGAAGCGGATGTTGATGCAATATCGCCTACTGTTGTTGATGCAGGTAATGGATCGCAGAGACACTGTTACGAAGATCGTGATTAGGGATCATATTGAAAGGTGTTCAATCTTTGTTATAGCTTCTTCATGGGCTGGATGGGCTGTTTCTGCCCTTACCTCAAAATTCCACCGAAGCCAATCCTCTCAATCAGCTTTAAACCAAGCTGGACAGAATCAAGGAACTGGTCGTGTTAAAGGGCGGTATCCCTTCGGGAATCAGTCAAGTAGTAGTACGTCAACAACCACTTCCAGTATCCCTTCAACACCTTCGGTTGATCGGGATGTTTTACAACCAACGGCAGAAGGACAGGAGTCCGCAACTGATTACGAAGATGATTGGGATAATGAAGATTGGGGTGCCATAGATGGAGAAGCGAAATCTGCAGCAGCTAAATTAAGCGACCTAAATTCTTTTTCGGCTTCAGTTAGTACAGCTAGTGGTGTTAAAACTACAACGATAAATGCCAACGACGGTTGGGATACTTGGGCCATTGAAGAAGCGGTATTGCACATTTATTTATTTGCTACCGGAAATGATTACAATCCCGTGTTGAATTTTAGCTTACAATCGTATTGTTGTGTGTTCTTTTCTAGGATGAAAAGGATGCGTGGGATGATTTCCCTGGAGAAGCATCATCGACGGATGCTAACAATATTTGCAACTATAGTAAATTAAATTCCAATGATGGTGGGTTCTTTTCATCTGAAAATTCCGAGCATAGCAAAGTAAGAACTTGTTACCAGCATTATGTACTTTGTTATTTCGTTCTCATAATTACGAATGAAATTTCTAGGCGCCTGTGATGCAAGCAATCCATTCGGACTGGGGAAGCAATGATAGTGATCACGATCAACATAATCTAGGAGGCTCTGACCCCCATAAGTTGGAGGAAATGCGTAAACGGAGAGAAGAACGAAAGCTCCATCGTCAAAATGAGTTACAAGTTAAGAAGAGCACTAAAGCTGGGCCGATGAAGTTAGGAGCAAAGAAAATCGAATCGATGCAATAAAATGTTGACGTTTACAACAGGATAAACTAATTTAAGATTCAATAGCTGTATGTAATGTCCCCTTTACTGCACTACAAATTTTGTAAGTCCGTTATATTTCTTTCGATCGGTCGTTCGGTGTACAAGATCCTTGACTTTTTTTATGATTTTTTACAACTGCAACTACTTAAAGCAGTTTTTTAAACAAATCTTTTCGTACTTTAGGATAAGTCCCCATTAAGTACTGTGACGATACCAAGTATATATTTAGGATTATTAACTAAACCAACCTATTCCGAATAATGCCTTTTTTAGTTTTTGCACTTTTCTGTCCTGCACTTATATAAATGGATAAATGGTGGTGGAAAGCCGTGTTTCAGGTGAATCAATCATAGTTATCGTATATTAGTCGAAAAATGTGTACATAAATTTATTGCACTTAACCTCGCCCCGTCAAGAAACAATTAATACCTTTCCTAAACTTACTCAATTGTAATACAAAATAGCGCGGTGTTGCATACAATAAAGTTTTAAAATCTAATTGTCATGAAGTTTCCATTGGTGGGTTCTTTCTGGAAGCCAAAAGTTTCGTAGAATGATATCATTTTGTCTCTACAATCCAGGGATATTTTATAGCAGCCGATATGTTTAGCCAAGATCGTTGCGGTTGTTATCAATCTGAAAAAGAAATTGTTTGCCTAAGTAATTTAGTTTTTTTAACGGTACCTTATCGTCTTGTTTGATGACTTACAATTTCCCTAGTTGCTTCCCTCGGTAGTCGTCACTTACGACAACATCCTCAATTCTTGCTCGCTATTAGAAAGTTTTCCATGCAACGTTAAAATTTCCTCGAATTCATGACTTGATAGGATTTCGGTTTGTTATTGAGCTTGATACTATACTACCACAGGTTTCAATTACCTTTGCACAGCTATGAATAAATTTCAGTTCTATTAGAAGTGTAGTACAGCCAATAATTTTTCCAATGCTTGTATCCTCTATCACAGCTATGTAGTAGGTTTCCGGAGATTTCTGCATCTTTGCAAAAGTTTCTGAGAAAAAAACCACGTAAAGTAAGCCATGATTCAATATCACCAGCCAGTAATCTTAAGAATTTTCATATAGAAATACCTAAAAACCTATCTTTAGAAACGTCTCCTACATCCGTGAGTTGGGACAGAATTAGTGGAAATCCATTATCATAGTCCCCACGCCGTAACGGTCTAAGGGTTAAAGACTCACCCGGACTGGATATAGAAATAGGTGGATCAAACTCAACCTTGGTCCAGCTTTCTAGGCTTAGTTCCTTGAGAATGGTTGGATCGAAGAGAAAGTCGTCCTATGGAAATAAATTGCATGAGTGTATTTTTAGAAGGAAACCAATGAATTGCAGTTGGGTTAAAGGGTCGGAAAAAGTTGGACACTTATGCCGGAAATTAGGGATGTTTTTACCTCGAAAGACATATTTGAGACTTCAAAAAGGGTAACCTTTGATCACTGATTAATACTGAACTGAATTTTTTTCTCCTAGTTCGATGATACGAAGACGGTTGGTTAGTTTGTAGTTTAAAGTCCACAACAATATGCTGGTTTCAGCATCAACAAAAGTGTGACCCAATGTTGAGACCTGCAAGGCAATACGGATACTAAAACTGTATTAAGTTCTATTGGGAAACAACAATTGAACGGTTACAGGTTTACAAGAATTCCCTTAGCATCAGTAGTTAAAGTGGTAGACTTGCCTCGGGTGACATAAACCTGTGAACTGGTCTAGTTTAATTGCATACATATAATGGTAGTTTGTGGGTTTATGGTTTGGTATTCATTCGTTCGTATCGTATGTCTGTATTCAAAGGTTTGCTAGGCTAGGGTCGAGCTTCAATTCCTATTTCTATTTCTAACCTAATAAAAGTAAAAACTTTATGGTCTTAACGTGCCTTTGACTGTGACGAGGACAAGCTATTATCATTTACAAACGGTTTGTTACAAGATGAGGAAATTGGATTGTATATGAGACGATAAGGGCATTTAAATTTATCTCAAGCGTTTTGATCGTTCTTTCTGTCTCATTCATAGCCTAAACCGAGTGAGTATGCAAGCAATGTATAGCAAATGATTCATTGATTCGGCATTGTTTGATGAGCCTGTTTTGGGTTTTGTTTTATTGACGGTCGTATCATCCACTTAGTTTGGTCCTCGATTTGTTGATGATGACAACTGATAAGACAGTCGTCACTGTCACTGTCGGTGCGTAGTCCGATATGCAGAATGACAAAATCAAAAAGACAGTCGTCACTGTCCCTGTCGGTCCGTAGTTCAATGTACAGAATGACAAAATGAAGACAGTCGTTTCATTTTCATACACTTTAAAGCTTTGATGCAATTACCAATTGCATAACAATTAAATGAAGTTAGTCGATTTTAGACGACTAGATTTATGTTATGCCGTGTTTAACATGCAGTTAGTTAGTTCTTTCATACACTTTAAGCTTGGATTGGATGGAATTGCATGATAATTTTTAGAAGTGTCTTGTATCTGCCCATTGTATTTTTGAACGGGGACTATTATTATGAGGGGGCATTAAAACGGGAAATACGGTTAGGTAACAACAACCGACAAAAAGCTACAAAAAGCAGTTTACATATTGCATGCCATTGCCGTGATCATTCCAATCCAATTCCAATCCAATAGCAAGGTGTGGTGTGAAGTGAAGGTGAGGTGAGAGTGAGTGTGAAGTAGAAGTTGCATTGGTTTTTTTTGTTACTCAATTACTGACATGGCATGGCAAATGGCAATGGCAGGCGACAGGACGACTAGCTAAACCTCCTTAATTAATATTTAATTAGCTCTACTCCCTATCGATCTGTCGCCTGTCATTTCGGGATTTAAAATAAAAAATTGTCGTCACCGGATGATTCTAGTAGAGTTTTCTAGATTTTAAGTTTTTTGTTGGAAGGGCTTTTGAGAGGGTTTCTTCTTGGGAAAAATTCGAACAATTTATTTCGTAGGTTTTTCATTTTTTTTTACATAAAATGTCAATGATTCTGTAGTAAATGAATGAACTTTACGTACGTTTAAAAGTTGATGATGATGGATAGTAAAGTAATTGGACGAGGTTTGGTTTTTTTGTGTAGATAAGATAAACGGTTATCGGAGGAAACTGATCAAGGATATCCGGTGCGGGTTATAGGAGAGGAGCTGAAGCTGAAGAACGACGGGGATGACTCGCTCCGAGTAAAACGAGTAGAAGTAGAGCTGATTGACTAAGATTGACTGGGACTCGGACTGGGGGGGGACTGGACTGGACTAGGACTGATACTGATTTAAGGACATAAATAGGGGAGGGTGACTAGGAGATTTTAAATTGCAGTTGGATAAGCCCATATACAAAGGGGATAAGCGTAGAAAAGTACTTGGTGAAATCAGGACAATTTAGGAAATGATGGGAGGGGAAATAGTCAATCTAAATGTGGGAGGGACGAGGTAAGTTATTCTTTAAATTGAAGGTATTTAGATAAGTAAATCTTTCTGAAGTTATCTTGTAAATTGGGGGCTAATCTGGGTATTGTTTGTTCAATAGATTCAGCACATCCTGGCAAACCCTTACTTGGGTTCCGGACTCTTTTTTTACTGCCTTGCTTAGCGGAAGGATATCATCTCTGAAGGATGACTCCGGAGCATACTTTGTTGACCGAGATCCAGGCCTTTTTGCAGTTATGTTGAATTATTTAAGAACTCGGGATATCGACCTCAGAATGATTGATATTAGGGCCTTAAGGAATGAAGCAGAGTTTTATGGGATCGTACCGCTTGTTAAGCGACTTGCGCTTTGTGAAGATTTAAATTACGCTTCTTGTGGGGATGTTTTATTCTATGGATATCTACCGCCAGCTCGTAAGTTGAGAGAATTTGGTATTTTTAGGATGCTTTCTTTATTTTTGTAGTTTTGGAGCTTAAAAATACAATGGTTTATAACGGATTTGCAGCGTTTGATATTATTCTGGCAGCTATTCCGGTTCATGATCCAACCTCTGCTCCTGTAACAACGAAGGCTGCGGCGAGTTCCACTTCTGGAGCTGGAAGTGCTCCCCTGGTGAAACCGGAAGAGCAAGTAGGCGCTGGAGTTCTTGGAGCTACAGGGACCCCTCGTGGAACTGGAGACACACCGAGTAGACCTACTCCGGGTTCTATTGTAAGAGTACCGGAAACACATTCTGTGACTTCGTCGTCTAGTTCGGGGAGTCGGAGTGGACACCATTCTAGGAGTGCTAGTGGAGGCAACACGGTCAATGGCACTAGTGCGTTTACGTGGAATGGCTCCAGAGGTGGTCATTCCAGGGGCTCGTCTGTAGATGTTAGACCCGTCCAGTAAGTTTTTCCGCATGTAGTTTCTTTTTACAAGAGTGGAAATAATCAATTATCCATGTTGAATTTGTCTTTTTAATATATTCACAGGCATTCGCGGAACTCTTCGTTTGATGCTAGACATTCTAGGAATTCTTCTGCTGATCTGAATAAATACTTCAAAACGGAGTTATCAGTTCTGTCACAGGGAAGCTGGGTGGATCCCATGAGGGTCCGAATCGTTAGAGCTCATCAGGTAGAGCGATTTCTTATCATAAGGACTATGAGCTTTTGAAGGATCTCATTAAAGGTTTGTTTCAATTATTTTTTATAGAATTGGATTGCAGTCGCTTATGCTCACTATGTGTGTTGCTACAGGTATGCCAGGAAATTATACCTTACTAATTTTTTTAATTTCGAGTTTGCGTAAAGAAAGCTTACTTAAATATATTTTAACTGTAGATTAAAGGATTCGTCCGGATGGCAACTTGTCTTTACAAGTCCTAGAGTGGACAGTATGATAGACAGATTGGCAATAAATGCTAAAATTGCACCAGGTCAGCCCAGTAATACGGCGCCTAGTGAAGGTTACTCAAAGATGCTAGCTATTGCTGCTGGGTCACTGGTTTTTATGTGGGGAGTCAGTGACGATGGGTCTAGGACCGATATAGGTAAACTTAAAGGCCAGTTTGAGTGCTACTTATTTTTGGAAAGAAAATAACAAATTTTTGTTGGATTGTAGGACGTTTCTCACTGCCAGTTCCTGTAGAGTTTCTCTTTTTCATCGGAACTCAGCTTGTTGCGTTGTCCCAGATGGGGAAAATAGGAGTTTGGCATTCTATGACGCAACATGTTCTAGTTCAAGATATTGTTCCTATCATGTCTTTTGACACTGCGGGTTCTTTTCTGCTGTTGGGATGCAATAGTGGAGCTATTTCGTATATTGGTAATGCTAAACTTCATCTTTGCATCTAATTTAACTGCATTTGAAAAATATAAACTAAGAAATATTTGAACTGGCCTTTTCAGACATGCAAAAGTTTCCTTTGAGGATGAAGGATAACGATTTATTGGTTACGGAGTTGTACAGAGATCCTTCTAACGAGCCTATTACTGCGATATCAGTTTACCTAACTCCGAAAACAAGTAAGATCGGTTGATATTTGAAACCAAGAAAGAATTAGAAATGAAATATTACTTTTTGCAACATTATATTAAGCGTTTAATATTGTTTGATATCGTTAGGTATATCAGGAAACTGGATAGAAATTGCATATGGAACTCAGTCAGGGATGGTCAGAGTTATAGTCCAACATCCGGAAACGGTTGGCCATGGACCTCAACTATTTCAAACTTTTACAGTCCACCGAAGTCCTGTAACAAAAGTGAAGTTAAGCGAAAAATACTTAGTTTCTGTGTGCAGTGAATACAATCATGTAAGAAGCTGGACTATGACAAGATTTAGAGGAATGATCTCTACCCATCCTGGCTCAACACCACTTTCTTCTTTCAAAATCGTCGCCCTAGAGGAAGTGGACTCGTGTATGTCTTATGGAGCCGGAAATGACTGTGGTAAATATAATTGTATTTTAGGCAAGAGATTATGGTTAGAGGTTGTAGGAAAGAGTATAGCAAATCGTTGTTTAAATTTTAGGGCCATACGGAGAGCAGGACGATGAGCAAGTTTTCGTACAAAAAGTTGTTCCTGAAACAGATCAACTATACGTACGCCTAGCATCTAATGGCAAAAGGTACTGCTTAGTTGTAAATTCAAATTTGTTTCATACCATTTAATGGTAGGTAAATAAAATTTAAACGTGTATTTTGAACTTGAATAGGATCTGTACAATCAAATCGGTGGATTCTACGACGATTACATCTTTCTGTGTCCATGAATGTGAAGGTTCTAGTCGCATGGGCTCCAGGCCTAGAAGATTCATTTTTACAGGACATTCTAGTGGAGCTATTCAAATGTGGGACCTGACAACTGCTTTAGATCTCTCGTCAAAAGGAGAACCTTGTTAGTTTATTTAGTTTTTACATACTTTAAACAACAATGCGTAGTTATTAAAGTAAAATACGACGGAAAAGAAATCTTTAAGTTCAACTGAACTACTTTAGCAACTCAGAGGAGCGGCGGTCCAACCCCGGAGGAATTATTGAGACTACTGGACCAATGTGACCTTAGTACTTCTCATGCTTCGACACCCTGCCCATCACCTTGCCCTTCACTTGTTGTATCCACGTCAATTTCACCTCATAGATTGAAAGCAGCAAATCTTGTATTTTTATCTCAGCAGCAACAAAACAATGCCCTTAGTTCGTTTAATGATAGTTCTGCTGCAAAAGATATAAATGGCGATCCTCATGGAGGAACCAAGGTTTGAATATGATCACTTACTTCGCTTGCTATGCAATTAAGTCATTTTGTACGCATGTGTGTCTCATAAACTCAGATATAAAAAGTATATCTATCTATTATTCGCTTTTCTGTTATCTTATGATTGATAGGTTACTCAAAATACGCTTTACCAGATTCAATAATATGCTGAAGTTACCCGATAACCATAGCTGGGCATTTAAAAACCACCCCCCTCGCCATCCTTAAGATTTTCACCTCAACCCCTCAGTCGGGACCCCTCGCCCTCTTACTTTTTTGCCACCACACCCCTCGGCCCCCCTCGCCCTCTGAAAATTTAACACTACGCCCCTTGTGACCCCTCGCCTTCGTAGTTTTATACTTTAAATATTTCTCTTCAATTCTAAAAAGGAACTAAAACAGCCACAAAAGTTTCTATGTTTTTACCGAAACAGAGACGAATAGATTTAAGGCCTTCAAAAATCTGTGGTCAAAGGTTAATTTTACCGATAAACATGCTTGCGACTTACAAACATCTATTATTTTATATAATTTCAAATACAATTTTGCAATATATCACAATAAAACGAAGTAAATAGGAAGGCATAAAGGAACTCTGACTCTGACTGAACACAAAAATAAACCTACGATAGTAATCAATGACCGTTAAGTTGGCAGTTATCAGTTGTTGATCTGGCAGTTGCGGTTGTCAGTTAGCATTTGTTAATCTGGCAGTTATCAGTTACCAGTTGTTAATCTGGCAGTTAAAGAAAAACATGCTATATGCAATAATAGATAGCATCTACTGCAGAACAGTATAGAATGTATTTCATTTATTTTCGAGCCAACAGTAAAGGTGGAGTATATTTTTAATAATAAAACTTGTATTGCTCTTTTAAAAAAAACTAAGCTTTAATTAACCAAATCGTGCTTATTTTATGACTATCTCCAGCACGTCTGTAGGGTAGAAGAGTTTCATATCTTTACCCGTCGTAAATGTACCTCTGATGGCTGTGCAGGAAAACCGTTGTGAAGTGATTGTTCTCATACACGGTGTAAGCGTACAAATTGTATTTCTTGTGGAGTATTGTAAATGTTTTGGGAATCATGTACTCTTGAACATGAAAATCATCACCGTGGGCAACCGCAAAGGCGAAAAAAATTGGTGCGTTATTTAGTGGAAAAGAGTTACACACGATGCATGGATGGTTTCTGCTACCAGAGCACTGTGGCTCTCGAATTTTGTGATTATAAATTGGTTCCAACATTTCTGGGAGCCTTCCAGGAATATCTAGGAATGTAGATAAATCCATCTCACCTGTAGTTTTACAAAAAGGGTTCTCACTCGATGTTGCCGTACGGCAATTAAAGGGCTCAGGCTCTGCAAAAAGCGCTCTTCTGACTCAAATAAGTCTAGACGTCCAGTAGGATTTACCGACAAACCCAACACATCAATAACCACCGTATACCTCGTCAAGTTCAAGTCACCCTTGTCCATTTGCTTAAACGAGAGGAGCAGAGGTCTAACGTTGGGCGACTAAACTTCATAATGTACTTTCAAAAATTCTTGTACATTTCCATTAAGCTTGTACATCATATAGTATGTGTAGGCAATTATCAATGTTACATGTATTCACTAAGGATACAACTTTACGGTCAATATACACTTCCCCACCCCACTGTAATCGTCTAACTCCGTGCAATGGAGTTTCCTCCCGACCTGTTAGTGGTGGTTTCTGGGTTCGGGATTGCCATTCATCGTTGAACATTTCAGGCTCTTTATCCATCTGTGCCTTTTTTTGTCGTGCCTTTAGATGTTGAACTATCCGGTTTCTTTTTCTGAAAGGGTTGGCTGTTAACGCTTTATTTATTTTTAAAAGTTTTGGTTTTCTCATGTTCTACGGACGTAGCCCTATTTCTTCCGATTCCCGATTTTCTGTGACCACTACTTTTAATACCCGCTTCATTAGTGGAATTATATCAACCACCCTCTTTCTGAAACGGATTTTAAGGAAGTCGTGTTTGTTTTTGCGTAAGTTTTTCTTCGCATACTTTCAGGAATATTTACAAAATCAGAATCTGAGCGGTCCATGTTGTCCTCAAAAATAGTGTCTCCAGTTGTATTTTTAAGATTATCTTCTTTTAAGATTTTCTTTTCGAAAATATCGTCTTTAACCCGAAAACCGGATCTGGCTGAGAGGTTGAAACGGTTTTCATTTTTTTCACATTCTCCGGATGCACCTATAGTTTCATATTCATCAGATAAAAGTGCAATAATATTCTCTTCTGACTGGTTCTCTCTGACAGCACGATCTCGTCGTGTTTTCTGTTTCTGCAGGATTGCAAGATCTTTTCCAAAGTGTACAAGATCTCCTTTGATAACAACTTCTTTGGAGATGAACCTTCCTAGCTTCGTCTGTTTTTGCTGAAGTTCATCCACTTTGACGATTTTATTCCACGATTCAGCAGCAGCATAAGTATCAACAAATAAAGGGTATTAATTAAGATACATAAGCATATGATTCAACAGCCCCGAAAGTGGACAAATGTACTTAAGCAGGTACGATTACGACTACAATTACTCTAATGCGTATTATAGTGCAGCATTTCAGCGATTTCTAATGTGATGCACTTGTATAATATGTACTAAACTTTCTGATTCCATTGAGGGATCACACGTGTCTATTGATAAGCTTTGTAGCTTGTGTTTCTTATCCTTCTCCCAGCTTATTATAAACTTTCTATTTTATTATTCAATTTGTAGTGGTGTAAATATTCAGTTATTTACAATGAGCTCTTCCTAGTAGACTGGTCAAACTACTTTTTCATTCCATTATCATTTACAGAAAAACTTTTCTACCATTTCTGCACGTGTCATAATTTTTCTTAATATGAAACTACTTGCATTATTTATATAAACTTGTTTAGACACTACTGAAGTTGTGATATTAATGAAACGAATAGGATACCCTTGTAAGCTGGAGAGTAAATCAATGAGATGGGAGCAAAGGTTAGGACGGTTGTTGAGA